>VWZY01002110.1:0-18959 GCA_013399075.1 Chloroceryle aenea | reverse complement strand
TCTGCCAGGGGGGTTGGACTCAGTGCTCTTCAGAGGTCCCTTCCAACCCCTACCATTCTGGGAAACCTCTTCAGCCGTTCAGCCTTCTTGCCACTTCTGTTTTGATTTTGACAGTGTCAGAGCATTGCCAGTTGCTGCTGGGTTGTAAAGCAATCTGGAATGAGGTTGAGCAATGTTAGCAGTCTGGAATGGGGTTTGGGTCACCCCTGATGTTGACTCTGGATTACAGAGAGGCAAAAGTTTCCCTAGTTCAGAATGAATGAACTGCAAAAGTCCTTGTGTACCTTTCAGGACACTGTTGCAGGCTAAAAATAACTCGTAGATAGGATCTGGTCTATAAACTAGACAGTAGATAGAGTATGGATCATAAGCTGGAAGACAGAAGTGAATTAACAGGAGTTGGGCCAAGGTGTTTTTTGTAAAAACTCTACTGAAGAAAGATCTAGAAGATGCTTCCTCCTCTGCTTCGTCTGTAAAAAATTGGAGATGCCTTCAAATGATACATGTGGTTTTTTGTAAGAGCTGTCACTGTGCCTTCAAAAGGAGATAGAGCTTTCCAGCTTACTGCTGACTTCTTGTGGCTGCTTCAGTTTTTCTATCTCTCCTTTAGACAGAGTAGATAAATCCAAGATGTCTTTAGCAACATTTTAAAGTGAATAAGATCAAGGACTGATATGATCTAGACTCTTCCCACTGTGCTCAAACGAAAACTTGTCCTTGAGCTAGTCCCTAGATCACAAAGGCAAAATTTAAGACCTAAGATGAAACTCCTTTGAACAAAGGAATGTGATCACATCCCGCAAGGTGCTTTATTCAGGCAGTGCCACCTACTGCTTTGAAACTCATCTATTAAGCAACCTAAATTGCTGTTTGGCATTTATGCTGCACATAGGATTTGTGTGACTCTCAAATCTTTGATCCACGAAGGCACTGCTCAAGTAAGATTGCAAGTAAATTTTGAAGGGCTTCTCCAGTAAATGTTCCAGAGGCAAAACTCCTAGGTGTGAGTTACTAACTCAAGAGGTTTGAATCCAAAAAGTAGCTCTACTACAGGTTCCCTGTGTGATGTTGGAGAAAGTCCTTACCCAAAGCTACTGCTCGTTGCTTTTGTAAAACTTCACAGCTTTTCCATGTACTGCCAGCAGATAATTACTTCTCAAATTATGGGCTTAGTTTCCACTCAGTCCTTTTAGGTATATTCTAAAATAAATTCCAGCACACAGCAATTGCAAACTAAATGCTTGATGAATACTCCTTTGCAATTTCCATTTTTATTTAAGTACAGAACTAAGCTAGGTAATTTCAGATTCATGAAGTTCATTCATTCACCTTTCTCTTGTAAAGGTCCTGAAAGTCTTGACACTGGAAAAGGTGGACAATGGAAAACTGAGAGCAAAAAGTTGTGTTAATTGGACTACTGGAGAAGCTGGGTAGCTGAAAAGTGCAGGCATCAGTGAGTGATTTGTCTTGTATAAAACAAACCTTGAAATCACACAGGAAAATGGATTATTGTACCCTGACTTCCCAGAGAACTCTGCTCTGGAGCTGTGCAGTTTCCCTTTAGCAGAGAAATGGCTACAAAAAATCCCAAAGAAAAACAAAACCACCCAAATTTTTGATGACTTATGGACAAGAAACTCCTTCTGGGAAGGCTGGTGATACAAACACTGCATCAGTGAGGTGGACAAGTTACTGGAGAGCAATAATTACAGTTGGTGCTTTACTACTGCTTCCATATACCATGGCTTCATTTGGCCACTCAATGAGAGGAGTCATTTTTATGGTGTTGCTGTTTATTCAGTGGGGAACATCCTTAGGTGGCTGATCAGCTCATAGACCTTGACTGAAGAGAAGCTCCACATCTCAAAAAAAAAAACCAATCCAAACCCATGTCACCTCACAGAGATATTTCTTCAGTCATCTGGAAGGAGGAAAGGGATTTGCTCTGGAAGCATTTAGCCCCCTTTCTTTTTTTTTTTCTTGTTTGTTTGTGGGGTTTTTTGCTTGTTTGGTTTTGGGGTTTTTTTGTCGTTTAAAGAGGGTGGGGTGGGTTTTTTATTCTTTTTAAAATCTTTATTATAATCTTCCCATGCAACTGGAGACAGCACTAAATCTCAGTAGCATGTCTTCTCTGTATGTTGTAGCACTTGAGTTCTGTGGAAGAAAGTTAATGCAGAAAAACTAACTTCATCTAATTTAGTACAGAATACCTGTTTCTTCTGTAGTCTTTGTAGATTTTTGTCTTACTTTGAGGGGGTGAGTGGGGGAATAAACTAAAAGGATTTGTAGGTTTAACATAATCTGTTTGAGTAGGGTGCACATTTAGCTGTCTTTCTGCTGAGTGTAAAAAAGCCACAATTAAAAATACTGAGCTTATTGGTCTTTCTTCCCACCAGATCCATTGGAGAATCAGCATTAGGCTACTTTAGGCCTTGTTTGTATTCAGTGAAACTCTTTTCTCTGTCTGAACTTTGGTCTTTATCTCCTTCATCTCATTCATTTAAGTCTCTAGTTTATGGTGACTGAATGGTTATGAACAGTCTTGAGACTCTACCCCTTATGAAGAGGGTGTGAAGGGAAAGACACCACTGAGTGACACCACCAGTCCTCATCTTAAAGCCCCATGTTGATCTCCATCTCTAGAGTAAAGGTTTAGTGGGCGTTAATCTTGGCAAAAACACATTGCTTATTAATGACCACTGCAGCAAAGGTGACCTCTGGAGCTGTGAATGATGCTCTGAGTAGAACCCAAATGGTTCCAGCGCTTTCATCTGATCTGCTCCGTGCTCTTCTCTGCTGCCATTTCACTTCTACCACGTGGCAATGGATTTGAAAACTCTTTGTCCTCTGCAGACACCTGCTTCTGACTGGCGGTGGGAAATGCTCAGATCAATACCTGTAAGCTTATCTATAATGGAACTGGAAGCTCTTTAACCCCAGGACTGAAATGTCAGGCCCGATAGGAGATAACTGGACAAGGAAATTTTAAAAGTATAAGCAGAAATAAGTACCAAGGCTTTTATTAAAGGTATTTTTGATACAGTCCTGTTATTGAATGTGGTTTCTGTTTTGAAAGCACAGCCAAGTACAAACCCTGTTGAACAGCCTTTGCTATCAAGACAATTATGGTATTCTTACTGATAGTTCTTAATGCCATCAAAATGGCTTTGTGGCCAACTCTAGCATGATTTTACTATTCATAGCAATTTGGGAGGCTTGCTTGCCTTTTCTTTGGGGTTTTGTGTGAAGTGTGGGGGTTGCTTTTTTTTAGTATGTTTTTGTTTGGTTTTAAAACAAAACAGCCCTCTGAGAAAACACCAGTTGCCCGTTTCCTGATTTTTAGGGCTATATTTGTGGTTGTACCTTCCTGGATGTGAAGTATCAGATAAGTGGGTCACTTTTCACATTGATTTTCCTTAAGGGAGAGAAAACTAGAAGAATGGAGTCTGGGATTTACAATGAACTTTCATTACCTCGCCTCACAATTCTGCTAAACGGTCAGTGGATCAATGTCCACCGTGTGTGCTGTGTGCAGGAGAAGACTACAAAGACATCAGTGGCTATAAGTACAGGGTACTAGATGTCACATAATGGGTATCAGCTGGAAGTAGTCGTTTGGCTCTGAGAGAGAACGAGCTCAGAAAACTAGACTAAAACAGAATAATTCACCAAACCTCTCAATTTACAGGACTTAGTGTAGCTACATGCTAAGTTGCTCCTTTCAAGGGTGGCTTCCTTTTATCTAATACTTGGCACACTGTTCAGAGGTCACATTTTTTTTTGCAGAAGTGCTTGCAGCTGCTGCTGATTCCCTCTGCAAACGCAGCTCTTTGGGCTGATGTTCTGATGTGAGCGGAAGGCCACCTCCTGGTGGCACTGCCACTCTGTGACCCACGTTTCTCATCATTTTCATGAAGGTGCTTCAGCTTTTATAACACTAGCTAATGCCAATTGTTTTCAACACCTTTGTTTTCCCTTGTGCTCGTTGTTTCTATAAATCCCCCAGTGACTCTGTCATCGTTACTTTTGTACTGGACACAGTTTTTCCCAGATCTCTGGGAAAACAGTGTCAGCAGGTGTCACTTCATGCTATTTGGTAGTATAAAAATCACTCCTGCTATTTCAGGTAGACCTTCTTAACTTTTATCTGTCATACCTTTTGCATTTTCTATGGTTCAGGTCATTATTGCAGTATTTGAAAGAAATATCTGTTCTAATCTTGAGTGCTACTTTTCAAATTATTAAAGCCAACAATTCCTGCCAACCTTCATATTTACATCTCCTCTTATTTTTACTTTTATAGATGCAGTATCATGGAGTTATTACTTTTGTTATTCTCTTACTCAACTATCTTGAGAGTAACAAGGTGGGCAGTAGGTGAAAAGACATCATGTTGGCTTGGATGAAAGTACAGGTTAAAAACCAACCCCCTCCTCCCTCCAAAAAGCCCAGAAACCAAACAAAAAACCCTCACCAATGATAATATTATTAATTTGGATTAGGAATCTGAAAGATAGTAGTGATTTTTTTTTGATTGTCAGGGTTTACAGGCAAAAGTTTGCTGAAGAAGTAAAAATGATCTGTACGGATACACGTGATGCATCAAGGAAGGACCCATCACCTTGCTTCTTCCAAGCATCTGCTTACCTGCTCTCCATCTGGAGCCCAAGTGAAAGGAAGCAGATAATTGCTCATTATGGAGACACAGGTTGGAGAACAGTTTAAAAATAAAACAAACAAGGGCAATGATGTAGATTCACTTGATCAGGTGACAAAGTATTATAGTTAATACAGAGGTATTGGGAATTAAAATCTATATATGCTGTGTCATAATCACAGTTCTCACAGGGACAGAATTAGAGAAAAAGTGGATTAAAACCAGAAAACATAGTCACTTTTTTGACATCATTCCTGGATCCTTTAAAAAGTTTGGTCTCCCTTCTCAGCACACCTCTGCACTGGAAGGAAATGCTGGGTGTAAGCTTCAAACGTAGCCATTTTCATCTAAGAGGAGAAAATAATAAAAAACCCCTTCTTTTTAACAAGATGATGCATATTGTGGCAGGTTTTATATAAACTACAGCCAGATTAGACCACACTGTGTTTACTGTTAAAAAAACTACACCAAAAAACCTTCAACTTCTATTGCTCCTTGTGCTACCTCCTTATTATACCCATTCCTTCATTTTAAGCTTGGCAGTGATGTCAGTGGTATTAGATCAGGGTGAAGGAACAATTTACCCAGCTCTTAATGTTTATCCAGCCAGCCAGTTTCCACCAGGCCTGTCTTTGAGCATCTCTGGCATTAACACCATTTGATCTAATTGGAAATAAAACCAGCGGAGTCCGTGGTATAGCCCTTGCTCTTGTATTCTATCTTCCTTTAGGTAACTGGTCTATAAAAATCCACTTATTAAAAACGTCTACGTGAGAACAGTGGATAGAATTTTATAGATCTGGTTTTACTGCAGAAAGCGTAGCTCTCAAAAGCTGTAATCCTCTACCTAGGTTTTCACACTACTAAGTGTTAGATGAATTAAACCAACATTTTTCTATAGCCTTCTCTGGCTTGTGTTTGAAGACATTTTTCATTTGGGTTATTATTATTTTAATTTCAAATGGCAAACAGAAAATATTCCTCTTTCTAGTTGTAGATAAAATTAATGAGAGGAATATGATATTCAGACAGGGATCGTCTGTATGGAGTCACTCGCTGGATGCGTTGTATAGAAATATCCTCATGTTTTGACACACGGATTTCTTGTTTTCTGACAGTGGTATAATTTGCTTGAAGAATTGTTTCAGTCGTTTCCCAAATATTTCTTATGCAGCGTTGGATAGAAATAATTGAATTTTGTAAAGTTATACCAACCTTCATTATGAAGAAAAAGAGATCTCTCTACGTAACCCCATCAACTTCCCCTTCAAAGATCAGCTTAATTAAAACTACACTCTCTTAAAACAGACCCTCACTGATGATTATAATGAAGTTGTGCAGTTTAAATTTTTGTATTGCACATGATAATCTCTTATTGCTGTTGCCTTGTAGAATTGAAATAATAGGTACTGTAATCAAGGATCAGTCTGACTTTCCATTTTAAACCCCTAATATATTTCAGGGGTGTGCATAAGCCTACAAGGATAAATCTTCCAAAGGCGACAGCTTAGTGAAAGGCAAATCTCAGCTCAGGAAAGGTTTTATTCACTCAGAGTCTTCCCAAAACTGCAGTGGAAACCTCTCGGAGGCTTGCTACGGATGTCAACCAGCACAGTGTTTGTTCTCCTGTTTAAAGATGTTTACAGGCTCAGCAGGGCTGATATAAATAGATAACAAACGTTGCAAAGAGCAGTGCACGGGGAGACAGTTTTGTGCTTTACTGGAGTCAGATACTATCATATTTTTTAAGACAGTATTGAACCATCTGATTTTCACGGACTTCTTAAAACGATGGTATTTAGCCCATTCTCAAAATATGCTCTTATTTAAACGGTTCCAGCAGTTTAACACCCCATCACTCTCCCCATAATATGGTCATTTGCGTAAATCTTTGTATGGCTAGTCCTTTCCACTATCCAAATCTTTATGCATCTTTCAACTGTGCAATGGATTTTATCAGACTATTAAAAATAAATTATGCAGGCTTCGTGCCACACAATCAAATCTCTGCTTGTTAAGCATTTACCGCCAGTGATCAAACCCCCTAAATGTCAGGAAGGTTGCAGCCTAGCTGTGTTACCTGCATGAAATGAAAGCTTGTCTCGCCAGCAGCTCTGCATTTCCCCGTACAGAGCTGTTCTGAATAAAACAATTAGGTGAAATAGTCACTCGGAAATTGTGGTGCTTCTTCCATAAAACTGCTGTTCCAACTACTAGGCAAAAGACGTGGGAGGAAATGAGGGGTATTTGGTCCTTTAATGGGTTATATTCTATTCTTCTTCTTGATTCAAGACCCTTCCTTTTGGTTTCACCATAGAGCACTGAAATCCAAAGAGATTTATATACTTGAATGGTTTGTTTCCCAGATTTCTATGTGATTTCCTGAAACTTTACATTTCGAGCAAGTCTACTAAGAAAAAATGTTGCAACTTCAACATGAAATGACACCAAAAGGTATTGCCCACTCTTAAACCCAGCAATGTTGGTTTCATTTACATTAGCACAACTAACCCCTGACAAAATCTCCCAGGTCCTCAATCTACTCCTACAAGAACAATTTACCAAGATCCCTTTTGACATAAAGATCTATACATTATGTTTATTTGTACCCATCCCCTTAATGCAGTTTGTTTCAACTTGATTATGGCAATTGTTGCACCATTTTTTCCTCACCTTGGTTCATGAGCTGTACTGAAGGAGCAAATGTCTCAACTTCACAGCAGCTCATTTCAGTTCTGCCTTGTGCTGTGAGAGGGCTGATAACCTAAATCAGCCTGAATATTATTTCAGCTAGTAAACAGCATATATTATCTTCTACACATTGCTGTTAGTAGCTCGTGCGTGATCCTTGAGGCTATGTGTATTCTTTGAACAATTAATTTATTAACACTACCCTTGTTGAAGCAACCAGAGATGTCTAAAGGTACCAGGAAGAGGTAGAACCAAGAGTGGGCACTGTATGCTCCATGTACCAAAATCCCTCATTAAAAACACCTCAGCCTCCTGTAATTAAACTCAGGGGAAAATGATCACTCGGGCTATCATCGGGTGAATTTCCTTACTTAAACTCTTGATCTTTATTTGCACTTTCTGATGTATGTGAAGAATGAAATTAAGAAGTGTAAGAGTAAAATTACCTTGGGAAAGAGAGCGTGGTTCTTGTGACCTTTCAGTAGCACATGGGTGGTTAATCAAAGAGACTAGTACTGTGGTTTTGGGCATGAGATGGGAAGGGCAAAGAAATGTTAGTAGGAGTAGTAGCAGCAGTGGGTAGTCACCATCAGAAGGAGAAACAAAGCTTTTCCAAAGATGAACTCATCCAGCTTCTCATGTTCTGCCTTGCTCCAGCCACACTTCTGTAAATCACGGGCAAAGGACATGCCAGATCCCCTTACAGAGAGCTGCGTGCATAAAAGACAAACTAGCTGTTATTACCACCAGTAATGGATTTACTCCTTTATCTCCAGTAATAAATGTCTGTAATTTGGATCTGTGGTTGAAACCTTGTTCTGGAAAAGGTCAGTATTATGGAGGTCGTTACTGTCACAGCAAAGGGAGTCCTGGTGCAGAGTCTTTAGCTAATATTGATGAGTGTGTCCTCTGTTGCTTTGATGAATACAAAGGAGTTGCCACAGATTTGCACCAAAGCAGTGGGCTCTTTCCTTCACTGGAAGGAAATCCACTATTCTCCATCCCCCTGAGGACAGAGATGGCATTGCTGCTGTTCAGTTGTGGGGGGTGGGGGGAAGACAAGTTAAAAAGACAGCCTGACTGATAAGAGGGGTGGGCTAGAGAAGAATTAAGTGTTTGTGATAACTGGTAACACTGGTGGAGAGGGTACTAGGCTGTTTGCTCCTACCTTGAATATGAATTGCCAGAAGGAGGGAGGAAATGTGTGTCTGTATTATTGTCAAGCTCATGTAATGAGATTCATTATCCTCCACCGGTTTCTGAAGAACAAGTCTGTTGAAACACCAGACCTGTCTCCAGGTCAGCGATTAGCACCAGGCAGGACTAAGAACACCAAAGCATCCCATTAAAGATGGGAGGTAGAGGCTTTTGTGAGTACAGCCTGTGACAGATCTGCAGCTGCAGCTAAACAAAGAGGATGGTGTCACATTGTTCATGAAGTGCTTGTCATGAATAGGTTTTATCATTCTCAATCCCACAGAAAAATAAAAAAGCCCCCAAATGTGTCTGTTGATGCTGGTGTGAAAAACCTGTTGTCTGACATCAAATTCCTCTGGCTTGATTTCCAACCAGCTGAGTCATGTCTGCCCCAGGACTTGACAAAGATGGCTTTTCCCCTTTCATGAGCCTCAGATCTCAGGTTGTTAGGAGCTGGCTTAGTCCCCAGAATAAAAGAGATCACTCAAGGTAGTTTGCTTTAGGGCCAGCTGTCTGCAGGTTTTGTCGAGTAATCCAGCTGTAGGACATCAAACACATCAGGAGTCCAGCGGTGCTTGCTCTCTTCTGCCATGAGCACCAGAGTGATGCTGGGTGAAGGGTGATGTTTGTCAGCTGCGATGGAAAACCTCTCAGTGACCAGGTCTGCTGGCCTTGGCAACCGTCCCCCTGATGGAGGGCTGCCAGCTGTGCCATTTGCATGCTGGTGACTTCTTGTGGAAATGAAATGAGACTGCCAGAGGGTCCCCAGATGCCCGAGGCCTGACCTTACTTATGTCACTGACAAGTCTGATGAATCAAGAGGTGGGAAGGTCAAAACACTGAATAAAAATCCTAACCGTATGACTCTCCTACACTGCCAAGGTTTTTCAAATCTTGGACCAGTGCCTTTCGGGATCATTGATAATGCTGTGGTCTTAGAGAGGTCAAGACTACTTGTGAGCCGTTGATTAATAAGCTGATTAGTTGGCTGATTAGATGTGAGTTTTAGATGTGGATTATATTTAAGTATTAGCAGGAGTGAAGAGAAATTTATAGCACATAGAAAGAATCTCAGTCATAGTATCTAATGATATTTCAGTAATAAAACCTTCCTTTCAGGTGCTAGTCCCCACCATTATAACAAGAGTTTAATCAAAGGATTAAAGACTCTTTCTTTTTGGTTTACAATCCTCAATTCTTTTTCCCTCTGGAAACCTTAAAAAGAACTACAAGAAATATAAATCTTAGGAAAGGAAATTAAGCTCGAGTTTTAATTCCAATGAAATTACTGAGAATGTTCCACAGGCTTTATACATGAGCATATCAAAACACCTTGTAAGTGTATTTATCTTCATAACACCTCTATAAAAAAGGGCTCTGCTGCAGTCTCAATTTTCCAGCAGAAACCTGACCCATGGAGCATCCAGGAGTTGAGCTTATAGAAAGGCTCTGACATGACTCTTCCTCTCTGCCCACAATTGTTACACATCCCACCACCACCAGATCCTGAAATCACCTAAAGACCATGGGTAGCTCAGAGTTTAGAGCTAAAGTTTCCTTATGCCTACAGGTCTGCCTATACTTCTGCAAAATTAAGACTTTATCAGGGTGCAGATTACAGGTGTCCACCTACCTGCCCTGCCTATGTGCCTGAACAAACTGCACAAACCAAGAGGATGTGATTTGGAGCAATTAAAACTGCTCTTTAATAATGTTTGGAGAAACTAAGATATGTTTCTTTCCATACAAACCTTATGACAGCCACTGGAAACTAGTGCACTGTAGCACTAGGTGGGCATCAGGAAATCCTGGGCAAAAGTAGAGCAGCCCAAGTTCTGCCCAGGTTGTTTTCCTGATAGCAGGACCCTCAATAGCTGTACCATAACTTAGCCAAGCTTTTAAAAGAGATCTGTGAGAGAATGAAAGCATAAAGTTGAATCTTTCTGCAAAATGGCTGGTTCCTTAGTCCCTGAGTTGTCCTTCCTTTCCAGTCAAACCCCAAGCATCCTTTAAACCATATCCAGAACCATCACCCTGGAGAAGATCATTTATAAAGTCAGGGGATGTATTGCCTAGAGAACACCCCTGGGTTCAGCAATTTAGGGGGCTTTTTGTTTCAAAGTGACAAGGGCAAAATCTAACCAGGCAATGAAACATCAGCATTCAGCCACCCGTCGGATGTTCTCCCATAGCAGTTTGGGAGAGCTGCAGTCACAATATGTAATTCTTATGTCTCCTGTGAGCCTAGTGATTATTTCCTTCCACATAAAGACTCGGAGGTGCTTAAAATGTTTGATGAATATTGAACAAAACACAAAGCAAAAGTTATAAGAGGTTACCAGTAAACAAATTCCTATAGATGTTCAAGAGTTGATTTAGGTACAATCTTGTTTTTCCTCTAGCTAAGCATCATTTCCCTCTCAATAATCTTAAATAATATATATGCACATCAAAATGTCTATTGCAATGTGGAATAACCATCTTGTTAGTGTAAATGGTGCACAGTGCTGATTTTTGAGGACCCTGGTAGAGGAAAATCCATTTCAATTCTTTTACTGCAGATCTAAATTTCCCTTTTTATTGTTGCAGCATCATATAACTTTGTCACTTACAACTAAGTGCCGTGGTACACAATAGGAGATGCTTGCTTCTGCACCTGAAATTATAAATGCCACCTATAATTGGGTGGGTTTCCTATTTTATTTCTGCTACAGGTCTTTTCCTACATACATTATTCAGGCCTTCAAAGACAATTACTTAATTTTTTTGCAGTAACAGTTAATCTCTATATCTTAAAGGAGATGTTTGATCTTGACAAGTATTTGTTTCTTGAGATAACTACAGCAGTATTTAATTATTTCTGTTTAAAATCAAGTGAACTTCTTAGGCAACACTCTTTGTTTGTTTGTTTGTTAACCTCAGTGGATTTACTTTTAATAGCATAAAAGAACCGTGGCTCATGATCAGCTTCTAAAATTCTTCTATTTTAATCCTTTTCTGATAGGGGTGTCTTCTGTAATCTTTGGAAAACTATTCAAAACTGTGTTTCTTCAGTTTCTTTTCTGTAATATAGTAAAAAATATGTTATGCCTAGATTAAAGTGATTTTTGATTCATATCTTCCCAGATATATCTATGTTTCTGATTGTCATTCATGTCCACAGTAACAAGAAAGATTTAAGCATTTGAAGACTCTACCTGGCTTGTGCTAGATTACAGGCAATATATTATGCAGACCACAGTTTATCCATCACTGTGTACAATTATAATTTTTAAATAGCCAAATTCAACAAACAATTTATGCATTAATTAGGCATGAAAATATGCTGATTTCTGCCATTGTAATTGAGCACCCACCTTGGAAAATTAGTTCATTGAGTCCTTCCAGTGAAATTCCAGCTCTGTTGACACTGTTGGCAGAGTTTCTCCTTGTGTATATTGAGTGCAATTCATAGAATGGAGGGAGTTGGAAGGGACCTCTGGAGATCATTGAGTCCACCCCCCCTGCCAGAGCAGGGTCACCCAGGGCAGCCCACACAGGAACAGATCCAAGGGGGGCTGGAAAGTCTCCAGAGCAGGAGACTCCACAACCTCTCTGGGCAGCCTGGGCCAGGCTCTGTCACTCTCACATTGTCTCTTTGCAGTGGCTAAAAAGCCTCCTCACTTACAGACGCTTGTGGAATCACAATGATACCAATCATCTTCAAAATCTTGCCTCCTGCCTTTTAAGATAAGTAATAGATACCAGTGTAGCAATCACAGACTAGCTTAAGTGCATGTTGGAACAAAGCCAGAATCACGCGATGTGGAGTTGATTCACCTTAACCTTTTCTTTGTAAAAATGCTTGATTCATTTCCATATTATTCTGAATAATTACAATATAAACAGGTACAAGGCATCCCAAATGTCCACTTTTTGAGGAGCTCAAAAGCAGCTTCTTTGTCCATGCTTATTCATTCCTTTTCAATAAACTTTCCCCTCCAAACATAAGCAAAGAGACCAAAAAAATAATTACCATATTATTTCAAACAGAAGTAGTAAACAAAACCAGTCTGAAAGCCAAATTCCCTTCTGTTCCCATTCTTCCTTTGTTTTCCTTTAGCTCTTTAAACACACCCTTTCCTTGAGGGAAAGAAAATCTGTATTGTCCAATTGTCTTTCCATTAGAATCTGCAACAAACTCTTACAGCTTTCTAGAGGAGCAAGATTAAGGTAGGAATATTTGTTGGCTTATTGATCACTCCTGCAGGATATCATGCCTTTTCTTGGGGTTGATAATCTACCATCTCCTCCTGATCTGGTGATTTCTACTCCCTGAACATTGTGTGGCAGGAGGAGATTGCTGCTTTTTGTCTATGTAATTGCTTTGAAGATTTAGGTCTAGATTTTAATCTCAGGAGGGCGATATATCTTGGAGAATCTCGGAAGAAGAAAGAAAAAAAAGTGTTGCTAATGGGTATGCAGGCAGCATTGCAGCAGCTTTTTCCATGTAGCTGCACAACAGGTACCTGAGATTAGGATCCAGCAGTTGTGAAATTTAGAGGGATAACCTCAGAGCGAGCTTTTACTAATTTCCCTGCCACTGGTTATAATCTACTATAGAATAATCTCAATAACTCTTTAAATGTGTCTACTTGGGGATCTATAAAACCTTTTCTTATCTAAATCGAGATTTTACACTCGAAAGTACAGGTACCTTTCTTCCTCCCTAAAAAACTGCTGAATTATTGTCCTTTCCCTAAACAGCAATCGTAGAATCATAGGATTGTTTGGGTTAGAAGAAACATTTAAGATCGAGTCCAACCATTAACCTAACACTGCCAAGCCCACCCCTCAACTCCTCATCTACCTTTCATTTAAATCTCTCCAGGGGTGGGATCTCCACCACCTCACTAGGCAGCCTGGTCCAGGCCTTGGCAACCCTTTCAGTGAAGTTTTTCCTAATGTCCAACCTAATCACAGAGCCCCTGTCTGAAATTCAAATCCCAGTGTTATTATTTTGTTGCCATTTACTTAGATTTATCCATGGTCAGAAGTCAGCATTGCTTGTCCCTGAGTGCAGCAGTGAAATCATGTCCTGCTCTGTTTTCTGGGTATGTCTGTCCAGTCTTTACCTCTAGCTTCACTCATAGGGAATGATTCCCTCCCCATTTTTACCATAACAGCACACAAAGCTGATAAATGAAAGCAGAGCTGCATTGAACTTGGCGTGATACGATGGATAAAGAGCAGCTCTTCCCTTCCTGAGCTTAAACCCCCAGGAGATGATAAATGTGGGCCATGGGAGGTGGCAGTAACATCCCACATCTTCAGAGAACTGAGGCATGAGGATTATGTGTGAAGATGAGCCTAAGAAATCTGAGGAGAAAAAGCACTAGTAGGGAAAAGTCCTTAAAATGATGTTTGTGACCCCTCTGAAACAGGGTATCTGGCTTCCACATGCACCTGAGTTTAGATAGTGTGACAACTTTGTCCTCAGAAAGATTTGTGAGCCTATATTTGAATTTACAGTTTCAGGTCAGATATTTTTTTCCCTGCTTTTACAGTCATTACCCAGAAAACCCCTTTCCTTGGAGTGCCTATTACTAAGTCAACTAAACCCACTACCTTGTCTTAGTACTACTGATTACTGATTCAATCCATTTTATGTGTTCTGGGTAATATGATGCTAATGACCTGCTTGGGTTGAGGTGAAATCCCTTGGTGACCATCAGGGTTATGGTTCTTGACTGCAATGAGGCATAATTTGATTTTATTAGTATTTTTATTCTTTTTCCTCCTCAAAAATATTTATAATGCCTACACTTCAACCTGTATTCCAGCTCTAGCTTTGGCATGTTGGAGGGGTTGGTGTTGGGTAGGTAATGCATGACATTGCTTTCCTATCATGTTTGGGCTTCTTCTGTACTGCATTATTTGGCTTAAAGGATCTGTTTCTGTATCTGTAGATAATAGAATTACCACCAACATGGTTAAAATAGCACAGCTAGACTAGAGGACCTTTTCCCCAGCTTTCCTGTATTTCAGGTGTTCCCCATAAGTCCATTTCTATGACCATGCTCCGCCAGGGAGGATGCCCCAACACCACCACCAGTGTCTTCAAGATGAGCAAACCTTTTAGTTGTGCTGGGTGCTGTGACCAAATTCTCCCACTCTATCATACTGTGGATAAAATTAGGAACCTAGGGAAAAAAAGTAGATTTCATGCCACCCAGAATGTTAACAAGCCTGAAGAAAATTGATAAAAAAATGAGGTTTCTTTGTGCAAATATCAAAGTATTGCTTGGTTTTTGTTTTGTTTTGTTTTTCCAATTGTTGCTACTGAAAACAGCATGTTTGAAGATCTGAAACTTTTTATTTGAGGGGAAAAAAGTTGCCTTCTTGTTTTTTCTTTTTCCCACACGCTGTGTTGACATGTTTTCATCAGCTACATCGTGTTACCTCTTCTACATTAAAGGCTAATCACAGACTTAGAGTCTGCAGTTACCAGCTACAAATAGAAAGATTTCTCCCTGTGAGACCACAGCATTCCTCAAGCAATTTTCCACCTTTATGCAGGGTTTTTTGTTTTGTTTCATCAGGGTTTTGTTGGTTGAGGGTTTTTTGTTGTTGTTGTTTTGTTTTTCTTACCATCTGCCTTGCAATTAAGATATTTTAAAGCACCCACATCAAAGAAGTGTTCTGGTTCTCTACAAATAGACCTCACTACTGCACTGCAGAAGTGACAAAAATAAATCTACCCAGTTCCATAGCTTATAATGATGAAATAAATATTTTACCCTGGTATTTTTTTATTGACTGTTGCAAAACCAAATCACAAAAAAAGAGACATATATTTCTAAATGTGAATAAGACAATTCTTCACTGAAGAAAACCTAGCTAGACAATGAAAATCTAACCAGAAGCATCTCTATTATTTGGAATTCTTTTTATGCCTGCATAAGTGATATTATAAAATTTTTATTTTTCTTGCATTTCTTGTGTTTTTTCAACTTCTTAAATTCATTGCCTCTATTAAAACCATGATGATGTGATCCTGTACCTGTATTACACTTCTATTTATTTTTTATGGAAAAAGATGTGGATGGTTTTAATGTTATTTTTAGTCTTCAGGTTTTATGGAGTGTGGCGGACACGTAGATTTGAAGAAAGGGATGGAAGATTAAGGTTGAAGAGCAAACTTAAGAATGCTGAGACAGCTAGTACTTCACATTAATTGTTATTTTAAGTGTTGGAGGGATGAGCTATTCAAAGGATACAATATTTAAACAAGGTTATACTGAATGTAAAAGCAAAGAAGGAAAAAAAAAAGCATGGATTAGAGAAGCTGTTTAAAATAAATGGCAGCTCTGGCATTTTTCCCACTTCATAGAATCAAAGAATCATAGAAGGGTTTGAGTTGGAAGCAAACTTAAAGATCTCATTCCAACACCCTGCCATGGACAGGGCATCTCCCCCTAGAGCAGGTTGTTCAAAGCCCCATCCAACCTGGTCTTGGACACACTCAGGAATGGGGCACCTACAGCTTCCCTGGGCAACCTGTTCCAGTGTCTCATCACACTCATGGTGAAGAACTTCTTCCTAATTTCTCATCTAAATCTCCTCTCCTCCAGTTTGAAGCCATTACCCCTCATCCTACCACTACAAGCCCTTGTAAGAAGTTCCCCCCCAAGCTTTCTGACAGGCCTCTTGAAAGTCTGCTATAAGGTCTCCCTGAAGCCTTCTCTTCTTCAGGCTGAACAAACCCAACTGTCTCAGACCCTCCTCACAGTGCAACAGTTCCATCCCTCAGGTCATCTTTGTGGCCCTCGGGATTTGCTCCAAGAGGTCCTTGTCCTGCCTTATGTTGGGAATCTTAGAGCTGATGCACTGATGCACCTGGAACTGCTTTGTGCTGCTCTTCACGTGTTTTGCCAACCTGCAAATCCTCTCCAGGCTCTGGCATCAAACTGGTAGAAGGGGAATGGATTGAGCTTCCCCTCTCCAGCACTGTTCACTATCCAATAACAACTACAAAACACTTAAAAGACAACCATTCCTATTATAGAGAATAAAATTCTAGTGGGATGAAAAGCCATGAGGCTACAAGAAAGGCAGCAAATCCAGTGTCTCAGCAGAAATATTTTTGAAGATGGAAATGTTCATGGAAATGCTTTCCATGACGTGACAACAAACAACCCATATAAAAAGTGACCAGAACTTGCAAGTAATTTGAGGTAATGTTTCACTACCCAGCTGGGTGATTACCTCTGTGTTACTCAGAGTGACCTCCCTAAATCTGAAACTAAAATAAGAAAACAGGATTTTCTGTTGTCTTCCTCACTGACCTCTGCTGTTAACTTAGAAGGTAAATAAATCAGGGTGTGTTTGTTTTATTCAGAGAGTAGTGTTTTCCTCTTGGCATATTATGTTTTGTTTCAACAGCTAATTATTAAGAAAAAGTCCAAATTATTAAGGAAAAAACACAAGGATTTTTGCATATTATTAGAGCTTGATTAGACTGAAGCAGGTTTTTCCAGCTTGCCTGTCACATAGGCATGGAGCTGAGCAGGGGATTTTTTTAAACCTCATGTTCAGTCGTTGGGTGATCCCTAAGCATTTCAAATAAATCTAACTGGGATGGAGCTGAGACTAGAGAGGTGACCCCAAAGCCTCTTTGAGGTCCTGATCCTGTGCACCACAGTATCTCAAGAGTAAGAGACAACACCATTTTCTTCCACTCTGAGATTTGGTTTTTGGAGCTTCAGCCTTCCTTTCCTTTCCAATTAGAAAATTAGATTTGTCATCCCAGGTTTTAAAGGAAAATACATCCAGTAGTTAACACCATGTCACTCCCCTATGGAAATCACTTTTTTGGTAACCTTTGCAGTTGATGAGCAAAGCTCAGTCAGCGTAGAGAAATTCAGGGGGTGGTGCTGGGAGTGATGTGCAGCTTTCTCCAGCTGCTGGGGATGGTCCCTGAGCACCTAAGCCACTTGGAATCACCATTCCTGGGGATTTGACACAGTTTGAGCTTTCTGTATTTCCATGGCCATTTGATCTATGGGTGCTATAAAAAGGCTTCTCAACTCTGAAGCAATCAAAACAGAGGATTTCTGATTTATTTCCAGCTTCGCCTCGTTCTATTTTTCCCCTTTTTGCTTTCATTCCAGCGATTGAAAGTAACCAAATTTCAATTAATTGTCAAGTTTTGAGAGAATTAGGCTAAACATTTTCAAAGTGGTGTCAAAGGGAAGCGTCTCGACTGTGGCAATCACTTTGTTGCTGGGTGGTGGTTGTCTTAGAAACTTCCTTAAGATGAAACTTCCGTGCAAATGAAGGACCTCGGTTTTTGAAGAGCTCCATAAAAGGGAAGATCAGAGGTGTTGTCTCTGTAGTCTTCTCATCTAACGTCACTTCACAATGAATTTGTTTTCATATGTTACTTCTCCTTGGATTTCTCCTTTGTACTCCAGGCCTAATCCAAAGCTTATTACAGACAGCAGAAAGATTTCTGCTGATTGCAGGGGAACGTGTCTCTGTATTAAGGGAAAGGCACCTGAGAGTCCTTCTTATTATTGCTGGTGGCCATCAGGCTGCCAGGACTTGTGTCCTGCCACAACAACCTGCCAGGCTGACCCACGCTGAACTCTGCTCTCTGCTCTGAGCTTTCTTCTTCAGAAGAAGTCTCTGTTTTGGCAGTTTCCACCCCCAAAGTGTTGTTTTTATCTTTCAGCCTCATGATATTTCAATGTTATGTAGACAGTTGGACTTGGTGTTCTTGGAGGTCTTTTCCAAACTTGTATGTATTCAGAGGGAGCTCTGTGGTGCCTTGACATTAATGTCTGCTATAGAACATCCACTTTAATGAGCAGGTGTTAATGAGCATGATCTAAAGACAGATCGATTCTCTCTAGAATGGCTGCATCAGAAATAAAACCTTTTAACCTGAACAGAGTGAAAAAGCTTAAACTTTGACCAGATGTGGAACTGCAGCCTGTCTGGGGAAGGCTAAAGCCAGACAGTAACCCACTACTAAAAGCTTAACAGACTGATACAAAACAGAAACCAGGGGGTATCCAGGATGCTGGACATCACAATTCTGCTGAAGTTATTAATGAATCCAGTTCTTTGCTTTCTACCAGGCAAACTCAGACAAACAGAACAATTATAACCAATGGGTTAGATGTAGATTGTGTTGGTTTGCTTTTCCCTTCAAGGGTGCTTCTGGATCCAAAGGTGTAAAGATTGCTTTCATGTAACTCCTTTTAAAATTGAACCACTGGAAACCCAAACCACACATGGCTACAGCAGAGCTTGTGCAGGTAGGGTGATGGCCACAACTCTTCATCAAAGGAAGGTGTGAAAGGTGGGGGGTGGGGCAAGTCAGACTGAAAAATCACGGAATGTTAAGGGTGGGAAGGGGCCTCTGGAG
>VWZY01002109.1:4609-112212 GCA_013399075.1 Chloroceryle aenea | reverse complement strand
CCCCCTGCCATCAGCAATGCAAGCCTTTCTGAAGCCAAAATCTAAAGCATGGTTTAAGAGCACAATTGTTACAGCAAAATAAGATGCAGCTATTTTACACAGTGTTAAGTAGCACACACTGTGACCCCCGACCTTCCAGCAAGACACTTGACTATTGTGATGAAAAGTGCATTACAAAACTGAACCAATAGCTCTGCAGGGGGGACATGCCATGGCCTGAAGCCTAACAGCACATTTATGGCTTTATCAATGGCCTAGAAAGAGAAGACTGATTTTTCAGTGGCTTTGTACTTTGCTTTCATGGGGTGCCTATGGGAAGTTTTCATCTGTAGTCAGATGAAATCTTCTATGGTCACTTTGGTGAAGCAATTCAGCTGCTTTTGAGAAAGCAAAGAATAAAACCCAATTTGTTTTGGTCTGTGCCTTGTGTAATATTCCTACATTTACTACTGTTTGTAAGGTAAGTATTGAGTAATCCAGTCTAATGATAGGTCATGGCAGTAGGTACATGTGCTCAGGACAGTACTAGTATGTATGAGGGGTCTAGAACAAGTTATTTTATTGACAGAAATACTCTGCATACTTGCCAATAGCATTAAATACCTAAAGGCTGTTCTAAGCTCAGGATCTTATGCAGCTTAACTTGAAATGCACTCTTATCCCAGTCAGATTTTGGCTAAGCCTTTCACATTAAGTGGCACTTTCAGGCTCAGAAAGGGAGATGAAAAACATCCTTGTTATCCAATACATGTCTGCCTGAGAGCTTGCCTTCTAAACATAACACCTACCAAAGAAAAAAATGCTCTGCTGGTGAAGTTCATGTCATCCACCTCACCCTCCTGGCAAAATAATGCCTTCTGCTGGTTCAAACTATACAGGGAAAAGCTTTCCATACAAAACAGCCCCTATTACATTTGGAGCAGAGGGATTGGAGTGCTGTTGTGTCAACACACCATAAGTGGTTCAACTGGAATGTACTATTCCAAAAGACAAAAGGAGATTTTTGTGGGTGTAGAAAACCTTAGCAGCTCATTTCAGAGATGTAAATGTTATTTAACTCCCTGGTAATTCAAGACAAACCCTTTCAAAAGAGGAAAACCATGAAGAGAAAAACCATGTTTCTCCATGAAAGACCTTGGGAAAACATTACATGAATTGTGTCTATAGGAGACAGGATTGGACAGGGGAGGAAAATGGACAAAATGTGTTATTCCAGTCTAGGCTTGAACAGAAAGAATATTCAGAGACAGAGTTTCTTCTTTCAAAAGGTGAAGGGAGCTGGTAATCTGGGAGGCCACTAAAAGGGCAGGTTAGTACCATCTGTGGCTCAGGTTGGGGTTCAGACACGTACGGTTACAGGCAGGGGAACCTCCAGCAATGCAATACTGATGTAGGCTGTCAGCGTGATCTCATCATTCACTCCACCCTGCAGAGAACCACAAAAGTAGATG
The DNA here is from genome assembly GCA_013399075.1 of Chloroceryle aenea. Classification (NCBI taxonomy): domain Eukaryota; kingdom Metazoa; phylum Chordata; class Aves; order Coraciiformes; family Cerylidae; genus Chloroceryle; species Chloroceryle aenea. The sequence goes on along the minus strand of VWZY01002109.1, from coordinate 110,761 downwards.
TAGACCCCACACAATAACTGGCTTCTCCCGGGGCTATGTATGAAAGCTCTCATGGTAAGTCCTTCAGAAGGTGCTATTGCCTTCTTTCTGCTTCTGAAATCACTTATACAGCTTCCCCTTCATACCCAACCCTTCCATGCTGAAATGGCTCTGTTGGTCCAGAGCGACTTATGGTCAAGTTCCAGCCAGACAAAGCCCATGTGGGGCCAACCAGCATACGTGTTACCTTCATGGCATTGTTCAGGAGTGTCCCAGAACTGCGGAAACAGCCGTTCTCTTTCTGTTTGAGGGACAGCCACGCCAAAGCATCCTGGATGTGCTTCTCATCTATGAAGATGTGAGGTCGGGCCTGAGCAAAAGACTTGAGGACAAAGGCTGTGAGCCTGAAAGTAACAGGGGAAACTGAGACATCCTGAGCAGGCCTCATTTCAGAGAGAGACCACATCTGAGGATTCATTATCATCTGCTAACAAGAGCTAGCTAGGGAATCCTGCAGGCCACCTTCTTGAGCTGAAGAAGAGTGTCAGGTGAGCTACGTAGCTATCAGAGCAGCATTGCAGACCTAAAAGGCATCTCCCGTAGCATCCTCCCCTGCTCCATTATCCCACATAATTATTCCATGATTTCATAATTATAATTTCATCTCCACCTCCATTTCAACTTCCGGAATGACCAAGCACAACATAACACTGAGGAAAAAGAGCATGAAAAGCAGAGCTGAAAAGCCAGTGGTACTGAAGCCTTACCAGGTGTTCCCAACTTGCCCATAGTGAGGCCCAAAGGTGCTATAGGAACCATCCCAATGTTTGTACTTCAATTGCCTTTGATAACCTGAAATGATGAGTGCAAGAAAATTTGAGTTGTCACAGCACTGTTCAAGGAGCCATGCAAAGGAAATACCCTGGTGTTATGTCTGCCAACATGTGTTAAACTTCTGGTTGAGGCAAAGGTGAGGGACACTTTCTAAATCTTAATCATAAGGAGGGTCTGAGATCTACGTAACCAGCTGTCAGGATTACTGGTTACAGTTGGATTTATAAATTTCATACATCCCTTTTGCTACGGAGAGAACTCTTGAGTTATCTCAATATTCCTGTTTGGAAACTGTCCTCTCTCACCCTGCATCTTCACCAGAGTGCAGGATTCTCTCTTCTAGATACTGCATTAGATACACCCAACCACCACAGTCATGTTCCCTTCCAGAAAATGCACCAGGACAGTGACCAACAGTGCCCATATCTGGTTGCCAAGGAAAGAAATAAACAGATAAGTAAAAACTGTGTCTCAGCTCACCGCTCACTAAGTATCCAATGGCCTTGGATTTGACCTCCTCAGTCAGCTGCCCTGTCTTGTTCAGATAGTCCAGGACGTAGATGTTGGGTGCAAAGAGGGCAAGGTTCTGCTCCCCACAGCCGAATGGCATCTGGAGGAGCTGGTGCAGGTTCTGCATGGCAGTGCCCATGATGTCACCTGGGGAGTGGGACAATTTCCAGTGTAAATTAGCACAGTTCAGGGCTTGCCAGAGGACTGAACACAGCCTGAAGAACCATGGCAGTGTTTCAAAATAGCAGGTGACATTTTAAGAATGCTTCACTTACCTAGCACTGAAAAATACGCTCTGGCTGAGCCATCCACCACAAGACTGGGGAGACCCAGGGAGAACGGCTCTGACGTTGACTTTTCTGCCATAAAAAACATCAGTTTGGTTACAAAGCTAGATTTATCTACATGCACGAGTAGCAGTGAAGAGGGTGAGACACCATCCCTTGCACAGGGGTTTCCTGCCTTTAACAAATCCATTCATTTCTCATTTTGTTGTGGAAGCTTCCCATCTTGCAAATTTTGTGTTGCACTGCCCTCACACCCAGACTCTCATGGACTTCCACGTGGCACTGTAAGCTGGCCTTGACTAACAAATATATTTTACAGCCTTTTTTTCCCTGTCCTCTTCCACTTTGGTGGCTAGACCTAGTTTACTGCAGAGTCTTGTTTGTGATTTCACACCCAATGAATGAAAAATATCCCTCTACCTTTCTTCTCAGAGCAGAGCATTCACAAACCTTGTCTTTCTCCCTTTGTCTTTAGCCCTTACCTTGGCACAGAGGTCTTGGAAAACAAAAGACTCTTACCAGATGCACAGAGCACAGAGTTGTAGGTAGTTTCCACCTCAGTCCCTTCCGGCTTGGGGAAAAGGCAAGAAAAAAAGCAAAAAATAAGAAACAACAAGAAAGAAAATAGGGAAACTAAAAGGAACTCTTAAGAAAGTGAAATGCTTATTAAGTAGTTATAAATATATATTCTCCTGTGGTAACAGCTTTGTTATACTGAAAAGTCTTTAGAAATTGCTTACAAGGTTTTTTCCTCTGTATACTAAACTGAGGGTAGTTGAAAGCTACAGCAAACTGGCTGATTACAAGCACCAAATTTAATGCATATTCTTTCCTTTCTTATTACTCAGACAGGCCCTGAGCTTCACATGCAGGATGGATGATGTTACCAACAGGGCTAACAGAACCACAGGGCTCTGCCTTCCACGAGAGACACATTACAACACCCAAACTTTGAATGCATGCCACAGTCACCTGGTGATTGTACCCCTCTGTTGCAAAAACTCAATTTTGGCAGTCAGAACAGAAGGTCTGTTTTCTATTGAGCTGGTTGAAAACATTCTGTGTAAAACTCAGGGATCAAATATTTAATAGAAAACATACTTAGAGCTTATTTCAGGGAGATCCCCCCATCTTTTTTTTTAACCTCCAAGTAGGAGAGTTGCAATTACATCATCACTGGTTCCCAGCTGCAATTTTTTTCCAGCATGTAATGGTTTCACCTTCACTTTCTGACACAGTTAAAAGACATTGTCTGCCATTCTTCAGTATGAAAAGGCAGGGAAAGATGAAAAGTGGTGTTGGGGAAGAAAAAGCTTGTGGTATAAGCTATGACAGAGCTAAATGCTCAGTTTGAAAAGAAACTTTGTTTGTTTCAGTGTTGTCGTTCCAAAATGCAACTAAATGAGATATCCATCGTTTTGGTTGCTTTTGAGCATTTCAACAGGAAATTAAAACATAGAAACTGCAACTATTTGAAAGATTTCTGTTCCAGTTGAGAAATTCCTGTCAACAAACATCCTGTTTCCTTAGCTCTTAGTAAGGCTTGGTTTCCCCAGGGGTGAGAGGAGTCCCCAGGGGCTCTGGCAGACTTCCTTCTCTCTGCCCAGGATGCACTGGGGACCTCCTAGTCCCTGTCCCTGTGGTTGGGACAATGCAGCTCCACCCCAAGCAAGTTACACTGTACCCACCCCTGCTGATCAATTGTTCAGCCTTGGATGCTAATCTCTGACTCTAGCCAGTCAGATTTTGCTGTAGATGAATTACCCATTACAATAGCAGGATAAAACTAGTAATCTCTCAGTCATTTTAATGCTTATTCAGTTATTTTCACACCCCCACCATCTGGGAGAAATAAATATGCAGTTCTGATCTTCCAGTATCTTCAAAGAACAAAAACCCCACTCTTTTTCCTGAAGGCATCTATGAAATTAGGAACTTTTTACCAAATGTTAAACACTTACTTGTGCCATGATGCATCAAATGCACTATACTTCCAAATTCATCTATCAATATATTATATTCAATAAATAATAATAATAAATAAGCCTAAAAGGTAGGATTGTTGTTTCATCATTCCATTTAGCTTAGCAAAACATTGTCTGAAGTTACATATCACGTGAATCCTCTCTCTGCCTTACTGCAAACTGTGATGTACTCTGTTTGCCAGAGTCTTATCCCGTGGATTAATTTTATGACTGGCTATTTACCATGGGAAAAGCTGTGCTTTTACCATTGAAAACACTGCTAAGGGAAAGATAAAATTGTTCCAAAGAATGAAAAATTAAAAAAAATAGTTCATACTGTTTTGAATGTTCTTAAAAGTATAATAAAATCCATTCAAAACAATGCTGGCAGTTTGGGTTGAAAATCTTTGTAGATTGTGGGGACTGTTCCATCATATTCCAGAGCACTGGCCTTGTGCTGGAGGAGATGCTTAAGGTTTCTGGCAAGTGTTCCATTTACAACCCATCTATCCCTGTGATTTATTACAGGTAAAACCAAAGAGCTCTCATTTCTCTCCCAGATGATGTGCTGGGGACAAAGCTGTCATTATTGCTTGCCTTATTATTTGTGTCCCTCTAGGTAATGTACTATACCCTACTTTTCCTGTGAGATGGCAGTGCTATGAGCTATGGGCTCTGTTGGCCTATGTGACATTTATCAATACTTCTCTTATAAATGCATGCAGAAAAAGAGCCACACAAACCTTTCTTGCTGCTGTCATGGCTCAGACAGAAAACCTTTATCCTACAGCAACCATTGCTGTGGAGCAGGAAATGATTATTACTTTGTTTTGCCCCCAAATTCAGCACTCCTCATACCTCCACCAGCAGCTGTTTGATGACCGTGTCCTTTCGCCCTTTCTCAGGGGTCTCCACGATGATGTTCCCACAGGGCTGCTGGTTCTGCAGGGCCTCGGTGCTCACTGAGAACTCCACCTGCCCTGGAGGAAACAGGGGTCAGCCAGCCCTGCCGGGCAGTGCCAGGGAATTGTGAGTTGAGCTTTGTGCTGGGTGCTCTCTGGTGCATTACACTGAAGCTTTTCTAAGAGGAGAACTGAACTCGAGACAGTGTTTTAGCCAGCCTTTCAAGCCTCCTCTTTGTGATGGCCACACAAGCAGGTGTTAGACTGTTAGCAAGAAGATTAGTGAGGGTGCAAGTCTTGTAGATCAGTCTTGTTCTGGGAGGCTTCAGAGAAAGAGAGTCTTGTTGAAAATATTTCAGACCCAGCCACATTAAGCTGCATTATTCTCAGCTAGCTCCCTCACAGGAATGTCTGAGTGCTTTGCATGCATTTGCGTTTTCGATTCAAATTCTAAGAAAACAATCATTAGTAAACACTTAAATAGCTTGTTTGGGACCTGGAAACTGCATCCCAGTGTAGTGTCTCAACCTCAGGGTTGGACTTCTCATTTCTAGCATAGCCAAAGTCCTTCCAGAGAGGTTTGGAGTCACCTAGCTCCTCACATCAAAGATCTGGTGGCATCCACAGAAATCTGATGATCCCAGTATTTTCTTGTTCTTGTCTCTTACCTAGAGATCTTGGTGTTACTGCCCAAGCCACAGTTTTTCTTTCATTGATGCAGATGCAGTAGGATTCTTCCTGCTCCTCTACTGGTGTAGCCAGGAAATGAGTGGATTCAGCCAGGGACACACTGACCTGCCAGTTGTACAGACAAGTGTCACAAAGGTTGGAATTGCCAAGAAACAGGGGATACTGGAGACAGTGCAGTACATGGAAATGGGTAGTGGAGCTGGTTATACTGTGGGACTGAAAACCTTATGGTATTGCAGAGCAAGAACTAGGTGGACAAGTGGGAAAAAAATGGAGATGCATACAGTTGTAAGAGATTGGGGAGGTAAGTGTAGAGAACATGATGTGTACCTTTGGAAAAGAAATCCGTGCTGGGAAAATGGAGAGCATGGACCAGTGGTATAAGTAAAGGCAAAGTAATGACTACAAACTTAGCCATGAATTAAATATTCCCCTTTGTGATTAGTTAGGTGAAGAGGTAAAATACTGGCAGTGAGAAAGATATTAAGGGAGGAAGGGACAGTGGTGTGAGGAACCTGAAAACAGCAAACAAAATAGGAAGACAGGGAAATAAATGAGTGTGAATTGGAAAGGCCAGATTAGTGCCCCTCCTTGTTTCAGCTTCATTCCTTTTAGGGCAAAAATCTATTATTAAAAACTGAACAAAAATGATTTGGATTGTTTGAATATCTTCCCAGATTCTCTGTTGTCTTTTGTGCTGGTGAAAGAATGCAGATACCAAGAGTGAAGCCATATAGTTCTGATCAGTGTCCTAGGAGCAGATGCAATATATCCCAGGAAGTTTGCATATTCCAGCAAATCTGGCATAATACTTTGTGAAATGTTTAAGTGCAATGAGACTAAAAGCTGAGCACAGATATCCACCTGGTGAATCTGGAGTTGCCATTTGGGTACGCAATGATGCTGGTCTGTAAACAATCTGAGTTTCACATTTCTATAGGACAATGACAGAAATCTGTGATGACAACGTTTGAAGCCTCAGCAGCAGAGCTTTAGGGAAATCATGTTACAAATGGCCCATTGCAGCCTTCCCTAAGCTGGCAGACTGAGCAATGTCTCTTACCCTGATGCAGGCAGTCAGGTAGTTGAAAACGGTGGCTTTCAGCGTGAAGGACTCACCACGCACCACGGAGTAGGGCATGGTGAGCTCTACAAAGAAGGGCTGGAAGGCTCTGAGGGACACTGTCGGGGACAGGCCAAAGCCCCTGTCTGCTGAAGTGCAGAATGCGCTGGCTTTCCACTCAGTGATGGTGTCAGGGATGGTCACATCTAGATCGGCGTTTCCCTCCGAGCTGGCAAGGGACAGAGAACAAGATTTCAGGTATATTCTGGTGATCATCCACGTTTTTCTCAGCACACTGAACACCACCTGCTGACAGCAAACTCCTGACCAGCTGGGATATGGACACTGGCTTTTGCATGTCCTCCCAAAGTATCCTGTACTTAGTCACCTTGAAAAATCCATCTGTCTACTAGAAATATCCCTCTCCCTGTAATACTGGTACTTCCATCAAGGTTTAAATACCTCCTGAGGTTTGGCCCCAGTAGCAACACTACACGTGGTCACACTTCAGTTGTGCATGGGCTCGAGAGGGTCCAGAGAAGGGGCACAAAGAGCACCATGGGACTGTGAAGCTGCCATAGGAGGAAAGGCTGAGAGAATTGGATTTGTTCAATCTTGAGAAAGGAGGGCTTAGGGAAGACCTTATCATCATGTTCCAGTATTTAAAGGGTGACTACAAAAAAGATGGAGACTCACTTTTTACAAGGAGCCACAAAGAAAAGATGGGTAGAAGTTACTCCTGGGAAGATTCCAGCTGGACACAAGAGGAAATTTTTTCCCAATGAGGACAGGGAGACAATAGATTGGTGGGGAAGTGGTGGACTCCTCAGCCCTGGACACCTCTAAGATTTAGCTGGACAGGGTGCTGGGTCATCTTGCCTGGACCATGCTTTTGCAAGAGAGATTGGACCAGATGATTCTTGAGGTCCCTTCCAGCCTGCTATTCTATGATTCTGTGATCTGTGAGACATTCTGATCGACACATACTTCACTGAAACTATGTCCCAGATCCATGTGTCAGGGAAGTACTTCCGGATGGTCTCCATGGGATCACCAGTAACCACGTGTTCCATTATTTCATGGTCAAAATCTTCAAGCAGGTTCAGTGCAGTGACTAGCAAATTCGAAAGATGGGGAAAGATGTGTCAGACTCCATTCCAAATCAGGATACTTTCCTTCCATGGAATTTTAAAACTGAAATAACAGCTTTGAAACCATGGGAAGTGCAACAAATGTATTTCTCTGCTGTCATCTCAATATTTCATTTTTCCTATGTCACTGCCCCTCTTACAGAGATTAGATGGGGTTGAGCATTCTTCCCTCATTGCCATCAAAGCCCAAAGTGGCAGAAGAGCCTTGTATGACAAAGTGATTGAAGGTTCATTTCAATTGCAATACAGAGTCAAATGTGGAACTTACAGCTGCATATAGATTATTAAAATTGAAGAGCTGGCTGTGTTTACACATGATCAGAAACAGAAGCCACACTTAGTCCTCCTCTCCTCTGTCTAAGATTCTTTTGAGATGAATGTGGCACTTCACTTCTTTGGCCATTAGCAAATAAACTGTTCCAGAGCAGAGAGATGCTTTCTCACAGTGTTACACAGCTTTTTGCCTTATGAAAGATGTTCCATCAGCCTTAGATCACTTTCTCTTTTCTCAGAGCAGCCATCTATCTCAGGCCACGCTCTGAAGACAAATCCTGCATTTCAAGCCCAAAGATCTGATCTGTTATGAACAGAAGGCTAGAAGCTATCACCATACCAAAAACTATTATTTTTTTTAATATGAGCTGAGATACTGCACCAGAAACATCAGTGACTGAGAGACAGGTGACAGTTTTTTATACAGTCTTTCTAATCTCAGAACTATTCAGAAAAACAAACCAAAGGTAACATCATCATTCTGCCTTCGAAGTCACAGAACCTGTAGAGAATAATGTGACCTATCCAGACTCTACCCCATCAGTGGGAGAGGTAGGAACAGAATCAAGCTTCTCAGCCATCAGTGGTAGAATATCTACCCACATCACTGTACCACCTTCTCATTTGTTTTGGCTCACTTTTACCCTAGTTGTTCCTCTAGTTATAGCTAGAATGTGACTGCCTAGAACTAGAGACTCCTTTTTTAGGATTCCACAGCTGGACTCAGATCTGAGGGGGAAAAAAAAGCCACTACTTTGTGCTGCTACAGTGTCCTAGTGACTACAGGATCCCTGCTGCAGCAGCTGGCATGAGAGTCACCAAGCACACACAGTTCTATCCAGGCTGAATCAGGCTGGCATATCTGAACAGAATCTGGTGTACTTAATATTCAAAGAAACAGAGGCAAGGAAAGAAATAGGGTGGTAAATTTTAGGTAGTTGTGTGGGAGGTGAAACAAAGGAGGTACTAGAACCACTGTAACTCCTTTCCATCATGGCTTCTGGGTAATGCTGGCAGATTTCAGGCTTATGGATCTTGCTGCTGGTGAAGACTTTCAATCCCAACTCCTAGTAAACAAAGAGAAAGAAGAACAAAAATTATGCAAACACGCTTTTGAAAATTAACTAATTTTAGTATGTCAAGAATAGATCCTGGTATGGATCAGAATAACAAAGGCTTGTATACAAATGGCAGGGAGATCTAGTTCAACCCAGGTGCTGAGGCTTTGTCATGTTACACTCATCCCAAGGCTAAATCCTGGCATGATCAGCTGGAAAACTAAGGCCACAGGTCCACCTTGGGGTGAAAATAACATCTGTGAAAAGCATTGGATGGAGGGTACCCAAAAAGTCTTGTGTAGGACTCTTTAGGTGGGCATAGGTGGGTTTGTGGGATATCAGAGTAACTGGCACTTTATTAAAGACTGATTTACAGCAGATAGAGAACTTGCATAACTGAGGGTTTCTAATACTATGCCACTGGAGAGCACTTCTCAGGACTCTTTCCTTACTCGAGCCCACTCACAGGTTCTTTACTAGCAATGGGGAGACCTTTCAGTTGTAATGGTTCAGAGAAGCACTTAGGTACCAATGATGCAAAGCCTGTGTTTAGTTATTGTCTTAGGTATAAAGGTTTGCAAGCTCATAGTTAATTAAAAAACCCTTCAGGACAGGTGAGGAGACTGAATTCCAGAAAGGAATAACAAACTAAAATGAAAGGCTGGCACTTACTTTGAGAATGTCATAGGCATCTCCTTCGCCATCAGGAGAAAGGGGCATGTAGACAAATCCATTTAATAATATGTTGTCAAGTGACACACAAGGGTTTATGTTGTCTTCTTCCAGGTAGTAGCCCTTGAAGCTATAACCCCGAATTTCCTTCAGTGGGAGAAGATCATACACCTGGGGAAATGCAAACAACCAGGGAAAAATGTGGCAGGTCAGAACTCACAGGGTCACAAACACTAACACTCCACTGATAAAAGGCAGCTTCTAATAACAAGTGGAGTAAATGCAGCTATAAAAATACATGGCCCTGTGTCTATAGGGGTGTTAACAGGTACTTGGTTGGTTTGTGTACTTGCTCATTGCCAGAAATAGCCAAGACTTACAGAGCTGGGAGAGAGCTCATCTTCAGGCTTCATGAGGAGAACACTCTTGTCCACAGCACGGAGGGCACACAGGGACCTTGGTGACGCACGGAGTTGCAGGCGTGTGTTGGAGGCAGGAAGACCTTCCTTGGGTACAAAATTTAACCTGACCTGCAACCCCAAGAGGAAGTTAAAGCAGCCCCATTTCCAGACACTGTAATGTGTTATTATTCTGAAGCATCAAGACCTATGAACTGAGCTCTGCTAGTGCCTTGCAGTTCTTCTAATACATATCCAGCCTTCACCAGCATGATTAATAATGAATGCCCAGTGATTTTCTTTCTTATTCTGCCTAGCTCCACTTTTTGTAGTGGACCTTTGTAACTTACACCACAGTTTCAGTCACTAATCCTCAGCCAACACCTGGTCAGATCATTTCATGAATTCTTCCTCCATTCTGGAACTCACAACTGAACTACTTGCAACAAGGAAAACATTGCTTGCATAAACCCTGAGTTATACTCACTTTATTGGGGAGGCAACTTTCCACCTGGAAATCTGCTGAACTGGCGATGACCTCCCCACCAAGTGAAGTGGTGTAAACAAGCATCCGTGCCAGGGGAGCAATTGCTGCCTCAACAGGGAAGATCAGCTGCAATGTCCCATAAGCTAACAGGGAGAAAATATGCTAAGCAACATACAAGTTCCAGTACATGCATTTGCCTTCACCAGACAAAAAAGTCAAGCTTGCTCATGCTGAACATTTTTAGTTGGCAGGAGGAGGAATGCTGATAGATATGTGACTGAAGTCTGTGGCTGTGCTGAAGACACCTGCAGTCAGAGATTGTGTCATAGCCAAATGAGATGAGTTTGGTGGGTTTTAGCATGCCTTCTAGATTCTCCCCACTTAACATCTGACATAATTTCTTGTGTTCCCAACACCTTTTTTTCCTCAGGCTTCAAGATCTTCTGCAGTCTATGAAACATAGGTGACAGAAAAAATATAGAAATAAAGGACTGTTGTAACTGTTGGCAGGAGTCAGGGATGGTGAATGGCTGAAAGAGTAAATTTGTGAAGTTGCTGCTAAGCAAGCATTTAGCTGGAACACCAAACTATCTCTCCAGCCACAGTGGGAAATGCCCTCTGTGCTGAAAGGCTCTTTCTGGCTGGGCCTTCGTGTCACAATCTGGACACGGTGTTAGAAGATCTCTTGATATGAGCCATGGTGTTTAGTTACTGCTGCTGAGAATGCACAACTTTCTATGAACACACAGGACCAAAGGTCCTTTACCCACTGCAGTGCAACTCTGTCTCATACACTTCCAAAATATCTCCCTAGTCTCACTGTCAAAAGACTTTCAGATGTATGCTAGCCAGTCTCAATTACTGAAATCACAGAACCAAGGCTGAAAAAGACCACCAAGATTATCAAGTCAACCATATATGTAACATAATCATGACCACTAGCCATGTGCTGAAGTGCCACTTCTGNCTGTCAAAAGACTTTCAGATGTATCCTAGCCAGTCTCAGTTACTGAAATCACAGAACCAAGGTTGAAAAAGACTACCAAGAAGTGCCACGTCTACACATTTTTGGAGCACCACCAGGGCTGGTGACTACCCCCTCCCTGGTCAGTCATTGAAATGCCTAATGACTCTTCCAGTAGAGAAATTTTTTCCTAATGTCCAATCTAAACCTCCTCTGGTGCAACTTAAGGCCATTCCCTCTCATCCTACTGCTGGTTACCTGGGAGAAGAGACCAACACCCACCTCACTACAACCTCCTTTCTGGTAGGTGTAGAGAGCAAAAAAGTCTCCTCTGAGCCTTCTCTTCTCTAGACTAAATATCCCAGTCCCCTAAGCCTCTCCTCATCACATACATTCTCCAGTCCCCTCAACAGCTTCATTACCTTTCTCTGGACCAGCTCCAGCACCTCGATGTCTTTTGTATCCTGTGGCAACCAACAATGAACCCAGTACTCAAGCTGTGGCCTCACCAGTGCTGAGGACAGGGGCATGATCCCTTCCTACTCCTGCTGGCCACACCATTTCTGATCCAGGCCAGGATGCCCTTGGCCTTCTTGGCCACCTGGGCACATTGTTGGCACATGTTCAGACAGCTGTCACTCAACACCCCCAGGGCTGTTTCTGCCAAGCAGCTTTCCAGCCACTGCTCCCCACGCTTGTAGTGTTGCCTGGGGTTGTTGTGACCAAAGTGCAGGACCCAACACTTGACCTTGTTGAACCTCATCCTACTGATCTCAACCCTTCGATCCAATCTGTCCAGATCCCTCTGCAGAGCCATGCTTCGAGCAGATTGTCACTCCTGCTCAGTTTTGTGTCATCTGCAAACTTACTGTGGCTGCACTCCATCCCCTCATCCAGGTCATTGATAAAGATACTAGACACTGTCTAAGCCATGAGCCTCCAGCTTCTCCAGCAGAATGCTGGAGTCCCTTGCTAAAGTCCAGGGAGACAACATCCACAGCCCCTCACTTATTCTGATAAAGTGTTGGTTTGACAAAAAAAGGGTCAAAGCATTATGCATATCTTTTGTTGAATTTTCTAAAATTTTCTTGGCAAAAAAATAGCACCTGACAGAACTCAGAGAAAACAAAACTAATCCAATACATTTCATTTAAAAAGAGTCAATTCTGAAACTGCATTTTAATTATGTAAGAGTAATGTTTGAATTGAAATAATTTCTCTAATCCTCCCCTGCCCCCAAATAAACATCAGAGAAGATAAAAATGCATTGTTCTGCTCACCATCTCCAGGATTCACTGCCAGATGATGGGTGTCTGCTAATACAATGCCTCCCTTGGCCATCACCTGTGAAACAGAGAAACCTTCCTGTAGTTGTTGCTACTGGTGTTGAAGGGAAGGAGAATGAATGTTCATTGGGTTAACTGTGGAGTGTGAGTATGAATTGCACTGCAAGCAAAACCAGGGAGATACTAAGCAAGTGCCAGACTGGAATTTACTGGGCCTTTGGAGTCAGAAAAATTCTCTCCTAGGAGGACCAATGTTTCCTCACTGGTCAGACCTGGCTTCTCTTTTGTATATAGATCAGGTTCAAATGCATTTTGCCTCTGAGCACACATAGGCTTGGGGGTCATATGCACATTTCTAACAATTTGGAACAGACTGAGGATCAAAAGTCCTCCTCGTTCCACTCTCACTTGCATTCTGAAACAGTCTGGAGAAAAATTTAATCAGGATTAGTTTCATATCTCACACAGAATTGGAACAGAAGAGCACAGGCAATAAATAATGAGCTTGAATAAAATACCTGAGCTCAGACAGCAAGAAATGGCCTGAATGCTACCCAAAATTTCCTCATTTATAGAAAAAAAAATATTTTTCACAGACAGAACCACCTTTTATACCATTTCTTTCCATGTAGGCTATCTATTCCATAGCATCATATTTTTTTTTTCAAGGTATGGGATCCAAATCCTTAAAAATTCAATTTCTCTCACTGTTTGGTTACCTGTTGTATGTATACACTTAAGCCCAGCTTTCCCAGGTTAACTGGGATAACAGGAATCTCGTGCTTCAATTTATTGTTAGTAGTCTTGAAGATAAGCACATGGACATCTCTCCCACAAATTCTCTTGTTTGTAATCTCAGTCAGAGTCCCCCCTGATGTTCTGTACAGTCCATTGGAAGTCTGTTCACTGATTTTTTCTAGCTGCTCTCATCTCTTTTGCTAGTGTCATTAAATGGGACAACCAATTAAGAAAATAATAAAAAAATAGAGGGAAAGAAGTTCTCTTTGAATATCCATTTGTTTTTTTCCTGTTCTCCCAAGTGAAACGGATAGGTCACAGCTGAATTAGCCTCTGCCCCCAGAATGAACCAATTCTTTGTTCTAAATGCCAGCATGCTATAGTCTGTTCCAGTTACTGTGGTATCCCAGACCTCCCATCACTGTCTGATACACGACCTAAGCTCTAAGCTTATTGGGCTTTTCTGGTACTGTAGTTAGAGGTGTTGCTTTAGTTTCAGTGGTAAGATGACTACCAAAGGACAAAACTGAGAAGGAGACAGCTCTCTCCTCATCTTTCATTTTCTTTTTGCAGGATATTGGTTTCTGAGCTGTGACCAGAGTTTGGAATGGGGGAAACTGGGAGCTGAACATTATGAAGTTAGAGTCTTGGATAGCTGCTCCCAAGACGCTCACTCCATCAACATTTTGTCTTTGTTCTTAATAAAACACATACACCCTACCCACATCTGCACACAGAAGACACCAGGAGAAACGTGTTTAAATTGCACTGCCCCAGGCCACACTTTCTGCTTCAAACTCTCATGGGCTAAGGCTGGACCTTAGAGCAGGGCTGTGGTTGATCATCATGGAACATAGCTTTGTGTGACACAGTGCTCTCTGTGGCTGTAGATCAAAGTAACCACAAATAATTCTTACCAAATAGTAAATGGCAATATTCTTCTGCTCTCCTATGGCCTCTGGTGTGAAGATATAGTGCACCTGGATCTTTGCCAGGGAGCCACAACTCAACGTCTCAGGCTTTGGCTCAATTTTGAGGAAGCTTTTACTGGGGGAGTAAAACCGACTTATTCTACGCATGGCATGCTCATATGAAGGTGTGATCCAGTCGCTGTCGTAACAGTTCAGTTCAGGTTTATGGTCAGCCTGATAAAGAAGAATAAAAAGCTCATAGCTTACAAAAAAAAAAGTAACAAATCACACGGAAGTCCATATTAAAATTCCAAGTGTGTTCTATATTTCTTGTTCTTAGAAGGAGGTAGAGAACATGTACAGAGATGCAGAGAAGAGAGGTGACCTGACAAGAAACTTGCTTTATCTTCTAGTTGGCAGAAAGACTGATAACCCATGGATAGATATTTCACCTGCTGATCAGAAAGACAGAAGCTTACCCCAGTCCATCTGCCCTGTCTCTGCCACTCACTCGGATTTCCAGGGAGGCTTGTGTGAAGGTGGTAGTATCTATGGAAAACCAGGATTGTCCCTGCTCATCTGTAGTGTAATTCCCTTTGTATCTGTCTCCATCCACAGAAATCATGATGGTTTCGTTGGCAATTGGAACATCAGTGCCATCTACCAGCTTCACCTAACAGAGGAAAAAAACCTTTTCAGGTTTTAGAATAGAAACAGTAAACAATTCCAAAGCCCTAAAGCATCTTCCCTCTTTTCCTTCTTGTGAGGTTTCTTCATGGAGAAGAACAAATGATGTGAATGTGGAAATGAGTGAGGCGAGTCCTGAGTTGTCTGAGGCAACTGAGTTTGCTGAGAAGATTCTCAGCAGAGCAATCTCATCAGCATCAGGGTAATTATCTGTCAGGGCCCTAAATTCCTTAGTAGGCTTTAATTCCCCTAGCCAGCCTCACCTGGGACCTCCATCACACCTACTGGACTGTAGGTGGAACCTATTACTGCTACCACCACTGCTCTGGTTGGTAACTGTGGGACTGTGCCCTTGTTAATGGGATCACTACACCTACCTCTGCACCTGGATGATATTTCTTTGTGGAACAGCCCATGCTTGCTGCTCTCTGAAGTTATTCTCACGTGTCAGAGCAATGGGCCTTCTATTCTGTACTGGGATGCCAGCCAAGGGGTTCAGGGCCATGTACCTGTTAAAGTGCCCTCACTATCAGTAGCTCATCTGCCTGTGCAAGGGCAGAGGAAGTTGGACCATGGCCTCTGCACACACTGCTACTCCATCCAATGAGAGGGTGCATTTGTGAGTTTGCTATGCCATTCATTGTCCAGGATCTCAGGAACTGCCTACCCTCCCGGTGAGTGGGATCCCTGGTCTGTATTGAGAGTCCAGCAAGTCAAAGCTTATTTTGCTCATGATGGATGTAATTCTGCAGGTGCCTGTTCCAGTAATCTCTGTTCCTGAGAGAGAGCACAGTAAAAAGGAATTATTAATTAATTAGCAGCATTTCTAGGCATGTTACTCCACCTTCCTTATCTTTGCCAGGCCCTCCTGTTATGGCCTGCCATCACTTTTCCATCTCCATGTGACACATACCTGTGCCATCTTCTGTGATCTTGCCTTGTACCTCAATGCTCATCTCATATCCCCTGCGCTGGAGCTGAAATATCTTGGTCCTTACTACACCAGAAACACACCCACGAGCATCTGCCTAAGCAGGGGATTGGAGAGAAAAGTGGAATTCCGTGAACAAATTCGGTGCCTTGTGGGACAGGAATAGAGATACCCCAAACCCAACATGCTTAAATTCTGTTCACAAAATCCCAGCCTTATGTTCTAGGGCTGCCTCCCAGACCAGAAGTTGTTTACAGCCTGTTTCCTGGTGTTTCATCCACACTTTTTCTGTGTTCTGTGAGGTACCTGACACTCAGTTCTCCAAGGCATGAACGTGGTAACTCTGTTGTCTTCACTCTTTTCCTTATTGCCCTATCTCCTCATCTTCTTTGCTCCTTGCTCCCTCCAGTCCCTCCCAAAATTATTTACCAATTCTTTTCTGTTTGGGGACCAATAGCAGGCACCTCACAGATGCTAACTGGAGATTTGTTGCTAGTTTCAGTGGCATCAGGATTTCAGCTGGGGGGTTTTCTTCACCAGTTCCCTTTCCAGTTTAATGACTCATTCATTTGTTAAGAGTTGGGTTGATCCAAACTCTGAGAACATCTGCTTTTCCCTGGCCAGAGTGCTATCTCTGATGTCCTACTATCTCCCAACAGTGACATCTCTGGCCTCCTTCAGGCAACATTGCCCATTATCCATAAGAAAGACCCCGACATTTTAATCTTAGGACTCACCTGCCTAGTGAATTCTTCACACACAGCTCCTGCTTCTTTTCCATAACAATTTGAAGCAGAATGGGAAAATTTCCGGCAAACTTGGACATTCACCAAACCAGGAACAGGTTTTCCATAGGTGTACCTATGAGCAAAGGGTGTTAAATGATACATTAGATGATGAGACAGTCAGATTCACACTCAGATGGGTATCCTTAAAGACCTCTGTGGATGTCTTCCTTATATTTATTCTTAAAGGCTGACTAATCTGATATTTTAATGATTCTACTGATAACATTTCTGTCGTTTCCATGGTGAAAGTCTTTCATCATACATTAGCATCTGTTCTAGGTGGGAGGTCTCTTCAGGAATGCAGAAAAAAGATTGTCTATAGAAAGTTATTTCAGTCGGGAGTATTCTTGTATCACAAACTGCTGAAGGTTCAGTGAAGAAGTAGGAAGTCAACCAAGGGCTCAGGAGGAGCAATTTACAAGTTCAAAATGAGAACCCTGGCTTTGCACCACCTGTTTAAATGATGTCTGATCTGACATCTCTGTGTATTTGAGAGTTCAGTATTGGCAGAGAAGCTCTAACTGAAGAAATGTAAAAAGAGAAAGAGAAAATATATGGTAAACATGGAGGACAGAGCTGAAGATTGGCTTGGCATCATCTTTTAAGGAACATCAAGAAGAACCTTCCCTTTGACTGTTCAGGCCCAGTAGCAGGCTCAGGATTGATAGGGTGGAACAAGCCTGCACTAGGTGTATGGAAAAGCAGAATTGTAGAATCATAGAATTATTATGGTTGGAAAGGACCTCTAGGATCATCCAACCTTCATCCCAACATCTCCCTAACCACTAGATCATGGCCTCAATGCAATATCTACTCGTTTTTTAAACACCTCCAGGGATGGTGACTCCACCACCTCCTTGGGCAGCCTGGTCCATTGCCCAACTGCTCTCTCAGTAAAGAATATCTTTCTAATATACACTCTAAACCTCCTCTGAAGCAATTTGAGGCCATTTCCTCTCATTTTATCACTGGTAATTTGGGAGAAGAGACCAATACCAGCCTCACTACAACCTCCTGTGAGGTAGCTGTAGAGAGCAATAAGGTCTCCTCTCAGCCTCCTCTTCTCCAGGCTAAACAACCCCAGCTCCCTCAGCCTCTCCTCATCAGGCCTTGCTTTCCAGACTCCTCACCAGCCTTGTTGCCCTTCTCTGNTCCCCAAGCCTGTAGCGTTGCCTGGGGCTGTTGTGACCAAAGTGCAGGACCCGGCTCTGGGCCTTCTTGAACCTCATGCCGCTGACCTAAGCCCATCACTCCAGCCTGTCCAAATCCCTCTGCAGATCCTTTCTACCCTCAAGCAGATCGACACTTCCACTTAATTTTGTGTCACCTGCAAATTTACTGAGGGCACATTCGACCCCCTCAACCAGGTCATCAATAAAGATATTAAACAAGACTGGTCCCAAAGCTGAGCCCTGAGGAACACCACTGGTGACCGCTCTCCAACTGATTGAACCCCATTCACCACAACTCTCTGGGCTTGGCCACCCAGCCAATTTTTAACCCATTGAAGAGTCCATCTGTCTAAGCCATGAGCTGCCAGCTTCTCCAGCAGAATGCTGTGGGAAATGGTGTCAAATGCCTTACTGAAGTCCAGGGAGACATCCATCACTTTTCCCTCATCCACTAGGAGGGTCACCTGATCATAGTATGAAAAGCCTTCCCTGGCTCTTCTTTTGGTCCTCAGCAGAGAGAAGGAGTGAAGGATAAGCAAGAGAGATTTACTCCAGCTCTGTGACTCACAGACCACAGACGGACACTGGAAGCTCCTTGTCCTTAATAGTGATCATCTTGGGCAGCTTCACCAGGACCTCATACTTGGGGAGCACTAGATGGGAGAGAGAAAGTCTGATATGAGAAGAGTGAATGAGAGCTGTGTCCTACATAGCAACTGAGAGACAGAGCCAAGATCATCTTAATATGAACCATCACTTCTTTGTGGTCTCCAGTACAGTCCTGTTCCCCTCCCCTAGGTTTTCTCAACCTTCACCACTGTTTGGGTATAAAGTGAATTAAGGAGGGTTATAGCCCTTACCTTCTCTCATTTGCAGCACATGCTAGTGTGATCCCATTGGCACCAGAGAGCTGTGGAGATCCCATCCATATGCCCATTCAGAAGGACACACTGGTCTTGTGTGTTGTGTTCCATGTTTCACAATACAAAATTTGCAACAAAGCACTGAAGCATCCCAGTCACCACCTTTGGAATTTACTGCCTTGAAACAGCCCAAATCATTGATTCTTTTGGCTGTTTCTTACTGTTCTAGAGACCTTACTGCTCTGGAGATTGCTGTTAGGCTAATAGGTGTCATGTGAAACTGCCCTGCATGTCCAGACAGTTCTAGTGAATAGGCTCCTCAATAGGCTGTAAGAGAATTAGCAACAAGGGGCATTCATGGGAATAAGACTAAAGAAAAAATAAAGGTAAAAGGAGTTTAGTGTGAGGCTAACAGAGGGACAAACATCCTTCATTTTGGGTGAAGTTCAGAATGAGCTTTGTGGGAGAAGGCACAACCCATCTGTCACCAGGGCAAGCCAAAGCCTATAACCTCATCTGTGTTATTATTCTCCATGTTCAAAGCAACCACCATGTCTGCCTTTGAACTAAATAAACCAGCTCCCTTGGGCTTCACTAACAAAGTTCTTTGGGTTGCATCCTGCTTATTCCAGAGACAGAGGTTCTGAGCAGTGCTCTGGGTCATTCAGGCTCCATGCACAGCTGGAGGGGGCCTGGGAGTGTGGAGCACAGGCCAGGCAACCTCCTCAAATGCACAGAGCCTAGCCAGTGTATGCATCTACAAACAGCTCAGGAGTTTTATTACAGAACTGGGGGTTAGAATGCTCCCTGAGGCAGCACATTTCTCCTTACTCAGTCTCTACTAACTGTTTGCATCTGCATATAATATTTGTGATACGTTCTTCAAACTGAAGTTTTCTACCAAATATGTTTTCTAAGCTTTTACAGAAACAAGGAAGAAGTTGAGAAAGAGAGAGGACAAGTGGAAAAGCAGAACTGATGCAGATGATGAGAGGCAAAACAAGGTCACCAAAACATTGTCATCTCTTACTCTGTATCTAGTACTACTTGCAACAAGCTGCTGGCTGAAAAGCAGCTAAAACAACGTCAGCTGAAGTTGGTGCCACAGGAAACTGTGCTCTTAAGAGGACTATGAGCAATACAAGCACAGGCAGGTTGCAGAGTTGCTGTAAAGTGAGCAACCATCTCTGATACTCAACACCTTCTGGGTCAGCCCCTCTGAACCTCACTGCTTATGTATTCAGCCCCTCTCTTCTCCATACCATTCTCAGGAAATCCCAAATGGAGAGGCCACAGTAAAAAGCATTGCTGCCAGACCCCATAACAGCCCATACCTTCTCTCCTTACCGTATTCCTCCACAGTGAAGGAGTGCTCCACATGGGATGAGAAGCTCTTCTGCACAACTATTTTGTAGGAGCCTTGGATGGGGTCTGAGGTGAGGGGGAAGGAGAGCTGCGTAAGACCAGTCTCTAGTTCCACCCCTTGCCACTGGTACACACGGTTCCTCTGGGGATCCTGCAGGTGAGGATAACTCAAGGTCACAGGACTGTCCAGGAGGCTCCCAGGGACAGAGCAGTGAAAAGCCCAGTGTATATACATCCTGCCTGGGAATGCCTAGCTCTAATTATTCAATAATCTGTGAGGATCTGTCAGTGCTTACATGTTCTTGTATAACTAGCATGCAAGAAAGCTTTTTAACCCTGGAGGTCATGTGGTGTTTCCCCCTCAGCTCTACCTGTATGTTTATGAAAGTTGGGGCCAGGAAGCTGGGAAAGATGGACTGGCAAGATAAAAAGCCAAAGAGATGGACAGCAGGAGTTGGTGGAGCAGCAGGAGAAAGTTTCAGTCTCCTTTACTTGCTGCACAGCCTGCTAGAAGTCTTTTTTCCATGTCTGGAATAGAGACTGAGTACCAGTACTTAATCTGCTGAGGAATGAGACACTTGATTATCTGTGAGACTGAGAAATGTACCTGTATAAGAGTCCAAAGATTGCAGTGGGGTGAGGAAGAGGAGACAGAAGAAGAGGAAAGTACATTGCACATATGTGCATCCACCTGGGAGCTCATCCTTCTTGTCTCTCCCAGTTTCCTAATGCTGGAATTGAAATCACATAATTCCTACAGCTGAGTATTGCCCATTATGAATGGACTGTGCCCCAAATTTCTTGTCACTGAAGCAGTGCAGTGGTGCTGCATAGTTTGAGGCACCCTTTCTGGGCTCCTCAGCAGGATGGTTAATGTTTACAGTCGTTCATTTTCTGCCTGCTCTTTGCATTGTACCTTGGCTGTCACCAAGTCTGTTTACTCTAGATAGGTATGTGACTCAAGGTACATGTCTGTGTGCATTTACTGCACTGGGATTTTATCTTGGCTTAGTGAAAAGGGGATGTGAATGACACCCCCCAGATGGAGGTGACTGGTTAGGGGGCAGAAGAGGGGGCCTTCTTCCCAAGCAGCACCTCAGGAGGAAGGCACAGTCAATAAAATGCATCCCATAGTTCTAACCAAATCCTCTTCATTGTCACATTTCAACCCCGCTGAAAAGCTTGTCACTTATTGTGAGGGACACCAATGGGCTTCCTGGAAGAGGAATTCAAGAAAATGTTTACAGCTGAGCTTGTGAACTTCTTTCTATTTCAGTGATGCATTTATAGGGAAGGCCTGAAAGTCACCTTTGTTTTTCTCATTTTTTTTTAATGACAGAAGCAATAGATCAGGATAATAGTTCAGAAATAGTAGGCTCATACTAACATCTGCCTTTCTGTCTGACTACAATTAATTAGTGATATTAAGGGGTGGACTAATGAACATTTATTTCCTTATCACTGCTGGCTTTCAGCTGCCTTTTTTCTTTACTCCTGCTACCCTTTCCTTTGGGCCAGCCCCAGTTTGTGAAAGCACATGGTAAACTGCTCTGACAGATCTGATCTGGCCAAAAAAATTAACCTATAGAAAAATGGTGAGTTTGCTGCCAGATGGTTTTCCCACTCTACAAGACTGGCTAAAAATAAATCAATCTGTGAAAGCCAAGCAGAGGGCAATGTTGGATGGACAAGGAGGACAGGATGGCCTTCCTACTATTTTAAAATTGAAGCCTTTCATGTTACTAGTGAAAAAAAGTTATGAAATTGGTGGAGAATGGAGACAGCAGCCCCAGGCAGCAAAGAGCAATGACAGGACAGGCTACATAGGGCCCATAGCCTTTGAACTCAACTTAAGGTTCGTGCACTGTTGGTGCTGCTATCTTGACTTCAGGGTCCATTGCTGGATCCCTCCCAACAGTTTTCCACTAGAACGTGTCCCAGATAACAATTGTAAATTCTGGTTTCTCCACTGAAGAAGTCAGTACTCGAATCATTGACAGAAACATCCTTCCTATAAACTTAAATTTGTTACTGAAGTTCAACCATTTAAAAAAACAGACAAAAAGGGGCATAACTGGGAAGCTAGGGGATGCCTACTTACATAGCTTTGTCTCTTTAGTTTTGCTAGTTTGTTTAATGCAGTTCTGTGGGTTCTACCACACTTGTCAGACAGAAAATCTGAGTTCTGCCTGGGGAGAGGAGTAAGCCATCCTGATGTGACCACAGGCAAGGTAATTCTTTTCACAGCATGGCTTGTGCTGATTAACTATTTTGTTCCTACAGCACATTCCTCAACCAAAGAATCACACAAAGCAAAAAGGTCATGCACCCATGTTTTTTCCTTTGCAACCTCAGTTTGAAAACAGAACTGCTGCTGGAGATTGCTTCCTCTGTGCCTGCATGTTCTGCTGAAGTAACAGTCATGCAGTTATCCACTCACCTGAACATACACAAATGGAAACTGAGGAAAGAACAAAAGAAAATCCGTGTTAGAAATACTAGTCACATATGGATGGAGAGCCACACACATTCCTTTACAATCAGGTTTTAACCACCAAGACCCCTTTGGATAAAGGGATATGTTTCTCAGTCAGTAGAGATCAGTGGAGTGTGTCCCACAACAGGATGTGGAATGGGTCTGGATGGTGTAGGAAAGGATCATATTAAAAGGCTGTCTTCAGTGGTTTTGGGTGATGACAGTAATGGCACTAATTGGGAATCAAGCCTTCTGATTAACAACAAGGAATTATGGCTCTACCTTCTCATTCAGTGGGTAGAAGTCTTTGTCCAGAGAGACGATCCGAAAGAGAACTGAAGGATATAACAAAAAAGATAGAAATTGCACTGTTACATTTGTAGCCATTACCAGGAAATGTCAGTGTTTCAATAATTTATAACTCAGATTCATTCCATGGATTAACAGGCTCTGAACTAAGTTATGGAAGCAATTACATCACACATTTGATCTTGCAGATGGTGAGAGATAGATAAATTTAGAAGGATAATCAGGTCTTGGACAAACTGAATTATCCCTTGGGAGTGCCTGTCTCTGTTAATTCAGACAGAGCCAAGGGAGATTATGCTTTGAAGTCACCCCAGATTCGTGCCTCTCTATGAATCTGACTGAGATGCTGTGCCTGGAGGATGAAGAATAGGGATGGTGAAGGTGCCACATGCCCTAGACCTCAGCTGACAGAAACAAGATTTACTGAGTGCTTTAACTCCCCCCCCTGAAGAAGTCTGAAAACTTTATGAGGCCTCTGGGGCATGAAGCCCATAAGTTTTTCTGCTGTCAGAATCAAGACCAGACCAATTCCCCATACCTGTCTGTCCAGGTTTGTAGATGGGTTTGTCTGTCTGGATGAAGACCAAGCTCTCAGAATCCTTGACCAGCACCGACTTGCGGCTCCTGAACTGCAGTGTCTCCCCCTTCACCATCACAGTGAGAAAAGACACTGATGTGCTGTTGGATTTTGGAAGCTAAGGAAAATGAAGAGGATAACTGCTTTACTGATTCACCCCATTTAGTTAAGCCTTTGAAGGATGGAATGTTAGCTAGATGCAAAAGTTCTCTAAAGGGACACCAAAGACTCAGTGCTGGAAGCAAGAGAAACCCGTGATTTTCTGATATGAACTTGGAGGGCTTGTCTCCTCTGCCTCAATAAAATCTTTTTAGTTCAGGAATTGTTACAATGACAGATCTCCATTTCCTTGAGCTTTTTCCATGCTGTTTAATCCTCTCCTTCAATTATTGGAAGCCTTTTCCCTTCATTCATTTATATATTTTCCTTTTCCTTAGAGAAATATTGAGTCTGCTCTTGTTCCATCCTATAATTTATCAAAATGGAATCAACCCAGATTCATTATTTATGGGGTGGGAGCAGTTGCATATGTGACTCACCAACCAGCCTCTGCAGGAAACAGCCACAAATAGGCTTCAGAAGGAGACAAATGACCTTATGGACCTCACTGTCTTTAACCATTCCCAGCTTCTACAGTTCTCATTGCACTTTGCTGTTTTTCCTCTGAGGATTACACAGCAGAACCAACATGGAGTGTGTTCTGTCAGTCAGAGTTCTAGGATGAAGTATTCCAGGAGTTCTCTAGGTCTACATGCACAGAAATATCCTCTGGGACACAGAATCTGATAATGGTGGAAAATTATTCCTCATAAGGCTACCACAGTCAATTTTCCACATCAAATTCATTTTTATCATAGAATCTTCAGGGTTGGAAGGGACCTTAAAGATCATCTAGTTCCAACATTTGGCTTGGCTTGGAAGTCTCTGATTGCAACCTGTCTTACTTCTCATTTCTGGACCGTTTAGATCTACATCACATCAATCCCACAAGGATGAGATACTCACAGAGAAAGGGATGCAGGTGAACACGTCCTTCTCCGATACCACGTCATCAATCAAGCTCCTGTTTTCCCCTTGATACTCAAGGGTGGCACTCAACGTCACAGACTCATTCAGGTGGGTCAGCTGGACACAGACTTTCTCAGGAGAATCAGTGTGTATCAGAAAGGGCAGCAGCACCATATACTGTCTAAGAAGAGAGGGAAGGATCAGAAATGCAAAACAGATTTAAGGAAAGAGTATTAAGTGAAAGAAAATGAAGAAATCAACTTTACAGTCCCTGTGAATCGCAGTGAATATACACAGGAGCACTCATTTTATTTGGGGTTTATACACAGTAAACTCCCTAATTAATTAGCCTAAAGGCAGGAAAATGCTTGCAGTGGAAGGAACAATTTCTATGCTGGCAGAGAGCCCTTTACAAAGGATGTTTTGTTCGGCTTCACAGCAGGGAGTAAGGATGGTGTGAAAGGCTCCAGGCTGTTAATAGATTTTTGTATATCCCACAATCTCCTATTAAGACTCAGAGGCATTAACTAAAAGAGGTTGAAAATTCAGCAGTTGTAGTGTTGAAAAAACCACCGACTTACCAGGCAAAGACAGGAGCAGCCAATCCAGGTTTCCAAATCCTTCTGATGCTGAACAAAAATGTGAGTGCTTGCATTTTGAGACCTTATTAAGATGAGCACTCAAAGGATTTCAGAGAGTAGTGGTTTATTGCTACACAAGTGTAGCATCTTCAAAGAGCTTTTGACAAAGGTTCCTCACAAAAGACCCTTAAACTAAAGTTCCACACTATAAAAGGGATCATTTGACTAATTTTTTTTTTTGTACTAATAATTCAAATTATTAATTCTGATCTGGATTAATTAGTTAAGAGAGGACACAAAGGGTAAGAACTGGTGAAAATCTCCAGAGTTTGTCCTGGGACCTCTGTTGTTCAGTACAGTTCTAAATGATCTGGAATGATTTCCACGGGAGGAGATAGTACATAGATTAAGATTCTTCAGCTTGGCAAAAGACACTACAGAAAGCTATAAAGTCATGATGTCCACAGAAGTAAGTATGGTAACAAGACCAAATGAAAATATTAAGCAGATGCCTTAAAAATAGAAAGGAGTAGAACCTTTTTCACTAATGCACAGAAATAAACTGAGGAACTTACTGCTACCAGGTACTGTAAAATCCAAATATACACTTCAGGTATGGCCAGCTTGTGGCTCTTGAGCCTTCTGGTGCTCTCAAGCAGTCCAAGAAGGGCACGTACACCCAGGCTGCATCAGGTGTTAAGCAGCAGATGACTGTGCTTCCCTGGATGCTGAACAAAAGAAATCAGCCAGTGCCACTGAGCTGGAGAATTAGGGCCTTACCTGTGTGTCCAGCCAGGTGCAGGCCCTTAAAAGAAGTTGTCACTTCCACCTGACAATAACTCTCTGAGACATAAAGTATCTGCCCTATGGCACCATCTACAAAACAATTGGTATGAGTCCTATCATAAGGGCAAGAAGATCAGCTGCTCCTGATAAAAGCTTATTAAAAATGTCCTGGGTAAATTCATTGGCCAGAACTGTCTAGAAAAGGTGGTAGCAGAGATGTAATCCCTGCCACTCTAAGACCTTGAACCTCTAATAGAAGCTCCATAAGGCTACAACAGATGGGAAATTTATTTCCACAGTTCTTCCCTTTCTCCTCTGTCCCTCAGCACCGGTGACTGACCACCAGCACAGACAGACAGACAGCCAGTGCAGTTCTCTGGGCTGATGCTGCACCATTTTTATGGGCTTGGTATTCCTTTTTCCCTCTGTGCACATTCGAGCTATCCAGATGCAACAGCAGGAGGTTCTGATGGCAATTCAAGCTGCAGGTATATAAATCACTGTATGTGTGGGATGAAACCTGTGATCAGGACTGCTCTTCCCACTTTTCCCTAGGCTCTCCACTAGGGAAGGCTAATGTATGCCATGCCAGATGGTGCCATCCCTGGGGAAAGACATGGGTGTACCTATCCAGAGTTAAATTGGGTTCTGAGCTTTTGGGAAGTCCTAAACCTACTGTGGAGGCAGTGGGACCCAGGCAGCACCTCCATTTCCCTCACTACCAGGCAATGGGATGGCAAGGAGCCAGCTGCCAGTGCGTGCTACTGCAGAAGCAGTGAAAGGAGGGAGCTCCAGCTACTCAGCGAATGACTTACAGCGAGTGACCACATCCTTGCTCCAGTGCTCCTCTTCCTCCAGAGCCTTCTCACCACAGCTGAACCCTGTGCCCACTTCCCCTACTCTCATTTCCCCTGCCCCCTGTCAGTGGCACTCTCAATTTGCTCGTAACATCCAGTCTACCGAAGGGACATTGTGACCTAGTTCATGGGGAATTTGGCCTCATTCCTCTTTGTGTTCACTGTTCTGCTAAAATTTTGGCCAACACACAGAATTTACCCCCTCACTGGCTTCCCTGCCTTTGAAACAAGGATATGAAATATGCTGTTTATAGACCTTCCTTCAGCTATTTTGGCATGTGTTGGTGAAAAGACCTAAGTGAATCAAAGTACTACAAGAGCTTTAAATAACCTGGGTCATAAAGTCCATGTATAGACATTGCAAGAAAAAAGCATCTGGGCTGCCAAGAGAGACCTCAGCACCCCCCCTGCAGACCTCAGCAGCCCCCTGCATGCAAAGAACTGTTCTGACAACAGAGGCAGTGCCTGTCAGAAGCAGGCATCAAGAATGGATAGGAGACTCTAGAGAGAGTGTGAGGCAAAAATGATGAGTTTGTCTAAATAGAGAAGATACTACCCTAGCTTAAGATGGACTAGTATCTCTGTATTGCCTCTCAGCTACTTCCTAGAACAAACACACAGCCAAAGGCAGCAGTGAATTCTGTCAGCTCCATCAGTCCCAATCCATATCTGCCAGTTCAAGTGATGTCATGACCCTGCAGTTTTGACTCTATGCAGTGTACTCCCAAATGTGTACACTGCATTGTAAAGGAGCTTCCACGCACAGCCATGTACCAGAACAAAACGTCCCCCTGTTGGCTGCTTCCAGAACAGACCCAGAGCAAGAAAAATGCAAATCTTGCTGTTGGTATCTTAGAGAACCATAAAATTTCTGGTGGCAAGGGGCCTCTGGATGTCTCCAGCACAAATTGTCTCCTGAAATTGGATTGATGCAAAGGACTCCATAGAAAAGTTTCCACCATCTCTGTGGGTAACCCGTTCCAGTGCTGCAGTAACTTCATGAATTATTTTGTATCCTCATATATAATCTGAACATTAATTGTGTGTCCTGTGTGGCCAGCCACATCTGAAATAGCAGCAACTGCTGCTGCTCAAAGAAGCTATCCACCTACTTCTGCTGGGCACAGCAAGCAAGTCTTGGTTGGAAGCTTTGTTTTGCCTGCAGTTCAAGGGTGGCTTCCCTTCTGTGTTGTACACAGCATCTGACCTACCCTGCAGCACTTAACACAGAACTACTACCCTTGTACTACCTAGCAAGTCACTGCTCAGTCTCCACTGCCTCCCTTCTGGGCTTCTGTCTTCATTCTGTAGATCCCAACTCCATCCCTCTCTGCCCACCTGCCTCAGCCCTTCCTC
This sequence comes from Chloroceryle aenea, assembly GCA_013399075.1. Taxonomy (NCBI): domain Eukaryota; kingdom Metazoa; phylum Chordata; class Aves; order Coraciiformes; family Cerylidae; genus Chloroceryle; species Chloroceryle aenea. The sequence goes on along the minus strand of VWZY01002109.1, from coordinate 82,838 downwards.
CTCCCACCCCCAGCTAGTGCTCAGGGCTCAGGTCATGGACAAAGAGTAACATGTTGCTCACAGCAGAAGGAGTCTGAGAAGCACGGATTCATTCCCTTTCCTCCTGATCTTGTGCATGGATGAATCAAGATTAGTTAATTACTTAATTACATCTGATTACTGTAGTGAGACCAGAGAACTCTGCCTGACCCCAGAACAGACTTAGCTGACAGATCTACCCCAGCAGCACCCCAGTCAATGGCAGATGAATGAGGGGTTGATGGTACAGGGTGATTCAAAGGTCCTTCACACCACGTGACAGCAGCCAGGAGGGGGTAAGGTGAAGAGGAGGGGTACTCTCTCATCTGCACTAGAGGCTACCCTTTCTGGTAGGTGAGGCTGGAGTGGGGATGCCAGACTCCAGGCAGCCCCTGCCATCCCAGGCTGCCCCTCAGAGCCCTCAACAAAGTGGGCTGCTGGTCTGCAGAGCCCTGGGGTGGCTACCCCAGGGGAGGGTGCCAGCTCCAGGCTCTGCACCAGAGGAAGAGAATCTAGGTCACAGATCCTCTTTGGGAACATGTGCATCTGACGCTGCCAAAGGAAACAAACTAGCCTGAAAGAAACAGGGGAAAGGGGACCAAACCAGCAACAGGAGGACGGGGAGAAATAACTCAGTGATTAGAACATGGATACTACAGGAGAGGTGAGTGTGCATGGGTTCTGGCATCATATCCACAAAACCCAGGCACCTGAAGGTTTCTAGGGCAAGAAGAAAGTTAGACAAAGGTGGTGTGAAGATCCGGGGCTGGGCTTAAAGGCAGTTGCAGGGCAGAACTGTGGCACTGGCAGAGCTGAGGGGTGTCCCAGGGATGGAAAAATGGGGTTCCATGGTGGGAGTGTCAAGCACTTAGCAGAGCTGTGCAGGAAGCCTAGGGCTTGGCTATTATTGGGATGCAGGGCACAACTGAAGAAACTGGCACAGCTGTTTGGCAGAAAGAAAGAAAACCAGAGGAAAAAAGAAGCACTAAGACCTTTCCTCCCCTCTCCTTCCCCTCCCCCTCCCCTCCATGTGTAGCTTACGGTTCAGTGGTGGAAGAGGTATTTCCAGGGAGGAAGAAGAGGAGAAGGAGGAAGATGTTTGGTTTGCTGGGCAGCTTGTCCTTCCCCATGGTGCAGGGCAGGCTGTGGTGAGCCAAGCAGACTCGCAGCCTTGTCCGATGCTGCTGTTTTCCTGCACCTTGTAATTCCCCTTCACTCTCTGCTAGGGCAGCCTCTTTATAACTGGTCTCTGTAAACAGGCCAGGGGCTGGAGGAGATAAGGGCTGAGGGCCAGGACCCATCCGGAAATGGGGAGAGGCGGTGAGGAGGAGCTGGAACACAGGGACACTATTTGGCCAGCGACTTTTCAAGTGGGGGAAGGGTATTTATTGGGTAGTGCTTCTATGAATCTTTGACTGATTCATACCCTGGCTTCTTTAACCCATCAGAAATCCCCAGAGTTGGGGAAATGAGCTGTGTTCAACACGTGCTAATATTCCCCATGGGCAGCATAAAATCACAGCACTCTGATGCCAGGTACTGTGATCCTTTGAAGCCAAACCCCCTGGTTTTTAGGTGTTTTAAGAACAAAAGGATACCCACAGACAGAAACAGAATACTGCAAATGTTTGCTGACAGCTAACAAAGCTACTATGGATTAGAAAATCATTCTGTCAGGAATACAGCCCAAAATTAGGTGGGGTACTGGTCTAGCAATGTAAAAAAATCTCTATTTCCACTAAGAATATGCACAAATATTACACAATGCTATCAGGAGACATCCTTGCCCCCTAGCATCGTGACCATCTTCTGTCATTCAGTGTCACCTGGAGTGCAGATCTTCCAGGTGGCTCCTCCTTCCCTTTCCCAGATTCAGATCTGTGCTGCTGGGAGTCACATTTGTAACAAAAAGTCACCCACAAATACTGCTGCTCACTTGACTCAGTTTTCTGCAGACCTCTGGTTTTATCCAGATGTTGAATATAGTAAGGAAAAAAGGTTTACTAATTTCCAGCAGGTCACTGACTAGAAATATTCAGCTCAAACCATGAGCACTGCCTGAGAAGCAGGAAAGGAAAGCAGAAGAAGGGAAAACTGCAAAACTGCAGCTACTGGAGGATTGTCAGCGTGCCCTCCAGTGCCTACTGAAGATTTCTGTTATGAATAGCTCAGCAGAGAAAATGCTTCAGCACAAACCACATGGAATGTGCCTGTGCAAAGCTATGCTAATAGCAGAGCTGCTTTGTTCCATGCAAGGGACCTTATTACATCCCAGCATCTCCTGGTGGCAGATGAGATGCCTTTCCCAGGTATGGAAGAAGCTGGGCTGCCAAACAGAACTCCTATTTCTGTGGTGTCATATGAACTAAATTCAGGCACGGCAAAGACATCAATGAATTACTCTCATTCTAATGCAGTTTGTAGATTAAATTGCCAACCAAATTGGCAGCTGGGTTTTGTAAATAGTGGCTCTATTTTGTGTCATGTGATGCTGTCCCCTTTGGAGAGTAAGCCCTATACAAAGTAGGGTTTACTCCACCTTTCCTGGCTATATCATAACAAACATCCCCTCTATGTAAAAATGTTGTCTTACCTTAAAAGAAACTTATACCTTGTGTTGTAAAAAAAAAAGCTGCAGCCAAGGTTGTTAACCCTCCAGCATGAGAAATCTGCAGTGTGTCTGTCTGATACTTACATGCACAGGACACACAGGGTAGGATCAGTTATTGAAATCCCACTATTAAAGCCATTAAAGGTAATTAGTGAATGATATCTAATAAATTGAAATATATAAGAAAAAAAACTAGCTGGTTTTTTGTACTTTTTGGATATTACAGAGAAGTTAAGAAAATCCCTGATGTAGTAATTAATGGAAAGCTATTTTCCTTTATATATTTATATTACTCAGACTATTAGGAGGGAAGGGGAGCAAAAAAAAACCCAAAGAACTTGCAAATGTGTCTGAAATCAGCACTTGAGACAATTAACTCTATCTTTAAGTCATACAACTCCACTTTTCAGATTGAACTTTACCATCTAAGAAGTCATGCAAAATGCATAAAGCCTTTGTGTTTAGCTTTAGCTGTGATGGTACTGCCTGGGCTCCCTCTCACCTCAGATGAGGTTACAGGCACCTCATGAAGGTCCTTCTGCTGGCCCCAAGGTTGATGTTCAAGGCAGATGGATTGAAGCTGGAGCCAGGCTCTTCTCAGAGGTGCACAGTGTCAGGAACAGAGGTGATGGGCCAAGCTGCATATAGAGAAATGCTGAGCAGACAGATGGGAGAAATGTTTCCCCCTAGGGTGATGCAACAACAGACATGGGATCCAGGAGCCCTGCTGAAATCACAGAATCACAATGGCTGGAAAAGACCTTTCAGATCATCAACCATTATCTAACTCCACCAGGGCCACTACTGCACCACATCTAGATGGCCTTTAAATACACCCAGGGATGGGGATTCAACCACTTCCCTAGACAGCCTGTTCCACTCTTTGACAGCCATTTCAGGAGAAAATTTTTTCCTCATCTCCAACTTAAACCTCCCCAGATGCAACTTGATGCCATTTCCCATCAGCTGTGACTTGTGAGAAGAAACCAACACTCACCTGCCTACAACCTCCTGTCAGGGAGCTGCAGAGAGTGAGAACATCTCCCCTCAGCCTCCTTTTATTCTGACTAAACGACCCCAGCTCCCTCAGCTGATCCTCGTAAAACTTATTCTCAAGAGCCTCGTATTCTTCAGGGAGGGTCCAGTTTGCCCTGAGGGAACACTGGTGTGGCAGGAATGGGGACAGAGCATTCCAGGGCAGGATCAAAAGACATCAGGAGATCAGTGTGCTGAGCTTGCAGAAGCATCAGAAAAGTCTGTATTCAATGTAGGATCTGTAGGTTCCGTATTCAATGTAATGCCTTGCTTTTTAGGATTTTTTGACCCTCAAAAGGTGATCCTTTAGCAGGTCAAGCAGAAACCTTTCTCCTGCAGTTGGGCTACAGGACTTCCTTACGTAATGTTGCTTCTACACATGAAAAATTTTTGAGAACACTTTTGTTACTCTGAATAAAAAAGAATTTGACACAAAGGGGAGTAAGCTTCACAGAACATTTTAGTCAAAGGCTGTCCAGATCCCTCTGCAGAGCCTTCCTACCCTCAAGTTTGGTATCATCTGCAAGCTTACTGTGGGTGCCCTCAATCCCCTCATGCAGATCATTGATAAAGATACTAAACAAGACTGGCCCCAGCACTGAGCCCTGGGGAACACCACTTGTGACTGTTTGACAACTCCATTTAAGTCTGTTCACCACCACTCTCTGGGCTTGGCCATCCAGCCAGTTTTTAACCCATCAAAGAGTAGCCCTGTGTAAACCATGAGCCTCCAGCTTCTCCAGCAGAATGCTGTGGGAGATGGTGTCAAATCCTTACTAAGGTCCAGGGAGACAACATCCACAGCCCCTCCCTCACCTGGTTCTAGNACATTTTAGTCAAAGGCTGTCCAGATCCCTCTGCAGAGCCTTCCTACCCTCAAGTTTGGTATCATCTGCAAGCTTACTGCGGGTGCCCTCAATCCCCTCATGCAGATCATTGATAAAGATACTAAACAAGACTGGCTCCAGCACTGAGCCCTGGGGAACACCACTTGTGACTGTTTGACACCTCCATTTAAGTCTGCTCACCACCACTCTCTGGGCTTGGCCATCCAGCCAGTTTTTAACCCATCAAAGAGTAGCCCTGTGTAAACCATGAGCCTCCAGCTTCTCCAGCAGAATGCTGTGGGAGATGGTGTCAAATCCTTACTAAGGTCCAGGGAGACAACATCCACAGCCCCTCCCTCACCTGGTTATAGGTCAACGTGGGTGCCTTGGAGGAGGCCACAGTATGATAGCACCTCTTGGGCCAGTGAGGATGCCTCAGGATCAGCAGATTGCAGAGGAAAAAACGACATTCAGTCTAGTGTGTGTCCCTCCCTTGCTTAGTCAGCAATTAATATACTTGCTTCAGGTTCACGTGTGTGGCACAGAACATTTACCTGAAACAAGACACTCAGGTTCCAGAAATCTGGGAGGTGTTGAATGTGTTTTAAGGAAAATTGCAGCTCCCTCTGGGAATGGGAGCCCAGGAGAACATGGTCTACCTGCAAACACCTTAAGGAAGAGGATAACCGTGGGATGTTTCTTAGATCTCACTGCCACCTGCAAGGAGTTGTTTGAGTCACAGGATAAAATCAGGTAGGAAACTCCACATTTTCAGCATGCAGAGGAGAGGGCTGCAGTGTCAAATATGCTTTGGATGTTTTAATAGTTCAGGTTTGGCCTAAGAGGAAAAGAAGGCTTCAAAAGAATGATAAAAATGCAGCTTTCTATTTTTTTTTTATTCCAGGACCTTGTTACTTCCCAGAAATGCTGTTTGGCTGAACAGAATAACATTTGGCCAGACCTGAGGGGGATTTTTATGAGTTTCATGTGGAATGTTGAAGCCTTGGCTTAACTGCCCTCAAATCCTCCAGAAAGATGCACATTCTGTACCCACATTTACTCAGCCTTCTCTCCTTTTCAACATTATTGCCCTAATTATTGATTTTTCTTGTTTTAGTCCAGCCTGCTGCTCATGTAAATTGAGTCCATTGTTAACAGTTTGGGATGTGTCGGGAAAGCAAAATTCACAGCCTTTCTTGCTTCCCTCTTACTGCTAGTGAAGCTTTAATTGTAGAATTTAGCATGGAAATCTGCACTCTCCCAAAGCAATTTCATACCTCACAAATGCCTTGTCTGTGAAACTGTATGAAATTGGCTTTTGGAACATCAGGATCATGCATCTCCTAGATTGCCAGCCCTGTGCAGTTTGAAAACTCACCCGTGGCTGATGGCTCTTGGGAGTATTTGGGTACCCTGCAACCTGTGGAGACTCAGACATCTAGTTTGTTGAGGACACAGGCCTGAGTAACTCAAAAGCACAAACTCCAATTATATTTAGTACCTTTTGCAAAAAAAAAAAGAAAAGAAAACTATTTGGGAAGGATCTTCCTTGTTGATGTGATGAGTAATTTTCATTGAAAAAATGAAAACTCATCCTCCCCCCTTTAGCATCTGTAACATGGGGACTGTCATTAAAACATCTGTTCTGTGACACTGAAAAAAAGCCAAAGCTTGATGTAAAAGGGAGGTTTATTGATGGAAAGGTGCACATGATTATGATATAGATCTGGAGAGATGTGTCGTGAAAGCACACAGAGAATCAGACACTAGCTCAAATCATGTCACAGACTCCCACGGTGATTAATTAGTAAGGTGACAATGGCAGAAGAGTAGATGTGCTTGACCACTTGTTCATTTGTGATGGTCCTGCAGGGGAAAAGCCAAAAGAAAATCATGTCAGTGAGAACAAATGAACAGCTGCAGGATATAAAATCCAGTTTCAGGATGCAGAGTAGTTAGGACAGGTAAGATCTGAGCCAAGGTCTGGTAGCTAGCTGTACCAGTGCCCCTTGGGAACTGCACAGCAGATAACAGCCAGAATATCTTCTGTGTGAAGCAGGACACAGACCTGGACATCCCCTACAGCAAGACAGCATCATACCTCTGACTAGTCAACATACTGCTTCCAGGACTTGTGTCCCCTCAGTAATTCTCCTCAGATAATGTATTAACTGTCCAGGACAGGGCTTCTGTAAGTCCATGTGAAGCACGTTGCCTGTGCCCATGAGGTGTAGGCTCCAGAGGGGAGGCTTTCAAGGGTGGCTGAAGGTAGATTATTCCTTGCTACATAGTGGTGGTTTTGAAGAAAATTTGAAGTTATTTGCCAATCTCCATTATTCTGAACATTAACTTCCATATCCTACAGGCTGATCTCTTCCCATGAACAGAAACATGGGCTCCACTTGGAGTCCACTGAATATGGGTCATGGGACAAGATCTGGCCCCTGTCGCTGGCTGCTCCCTAAGAAACTTGATGGACACTGCTTCTGTGAGAACAGTTATTGCTCTACTCTCCCTGACACTCTAATGCTGCTTTATAATTCATCTTCTTACCTGCTTGGGTTTTTTCCAACTTCCACTTACCTTTTCTAATCATTAGTCCGTTGCTGCAACAGCCTCTTCGCAAGGTGATGTATACTGAGCAACAGCATACTCTTCTGGAGAGGGAAAGGAATGTTCCTGTTAGCCTGGAGACCCCACCCCGTGCCTTTCTCTGGAGGTGGCTGTACCCTACACACACGTCAGCTGGAAATTGCCTTCATTCTGGCACATGTATTTTTGTGAAGTGAGTCTCTCCTATGGCACTAGATCCAGATCCTGATAGACTACAAGGGAGTCTTGGTTCCAGGAGGGCTGGGTTGGGGTTTCCCTTGATGCACACAGTGTTTCTGCTGTTCCCATCCCTCTTCCAAATGTCATACTGGTTAAAACCAAGGACCTACCTGTTTCATAGTAATCATAGATCTGCACGGGAGCTGGCTTGTGATGGGTCACTACAAAGTCCTGCTCAACTGAGAAAGTGATTTTGTTCCTCTTCTTCTGTGAGATCTGGGAATGGATGAGCAGGGAACACAGAAGTTTTTATTTGTACATCACCCCGTGGAGCAGAGCAGGATAGTAACTATTAGATTGTATATTCCAAATCCTACTGATGCCACATGCAAATATGGGACACCCATTATCTGAAATATGTTTGGAGAGTCCGAAGTGAAACTGAAATGAAGAGTTGTAGATGTCTTGACCTGCTTGTATTACCTGATTCTGGAGTGATTGCCTATTTTATTGCCACAAAGGGAAAAAAATGTCCCAAATGACTAATCTTTATTCTCCAGGATCTACCAGTGGTCAGGACAATAAAGCCTGGTATTCCCACCCTTCCCATTTCAGACTGAAGATGATGTGCCACCAAGAAACTGGGAATCAATACACATCACTGGGATACTGTCTTCCATTGTTAGTTCTGCAGGACCCCAAGCAAATGTACTTTTACTATGTAAGTTCTGATCCAGGGATTAGATAACAGGTTAAATTTGGGAATGAACTAGCATAAGAGAAGGAATAGCAATCTTTCCAGGAGAAATCAGAGCAGGGTTTCATAACTTGATTGAAGGACTGAGGTTTATGAGAAGCCTACCAACCTTTTTGGGTGTTTATCTGCTATTGACTAAAAGGAGAAAGAATTTTGATTAATTTCTATGTGCTTTTTTTGATTAACTTATTTCTAGTTGCTAGTAGGGCAGGCATCAGTTTGAAGCTCTTTGGGAGGTTGGGATGCTACAGGCAGTTTGAGGAGTAAGAAGTTTAGTGTTTACAGGAGAGAACTGATAAGGAAGGGAACATGATAAATGCCCTTTCATAGAGTGTATCCATGCTGTAGGCACCTGCTGCTTGCAGCCTTTGTGAAAATCAAGTAGACAGTGATCAGAACTTACATTTTCCAGATAAAGGAGAACATGGTTTTTCTTGTTTTCTACTTGCATCACTACTGTATGACCATCAGTGAGCTTCAAAACAAGGAAATGGAGATAAATATATTTATAAACTATTAAAAAAAGATGAGTGCTACCTTAGACACTACCACTGCATGGTTGGTGGGATTCAGACTGTTCCTAGCTGAGTATCAAGGGCTGGCAGCTCATTTTTTGAGTCCAAATGTTGCTGAATAGGAGAGGACTGAGCAAAACCTACCACTGGAGTAAGTGGAGAGTAGGAGCACTTCCCAAGTGCACGAGAGACACTGCAGACCATTGGAGAATACTGTCTGACTCCAATGTGGTGTAGTTTTCAGAACTAAGCTGGCAGATTTCCCACCCTTTCCCTATCTGGGAAGGGCCAGCTCCCAGTTGCAGCTGCCAGCTGATCAGGCTCTAGCTGGAACCCTTCCTAGCTTTTAGAATGGCTTGAGTTGGAAGGGACATTAAAGATCATCTATTTCTGACCCTCTGCCATGGGCAGTGACAGCTCCCACTAGACCAGGTTGCTCAGAGCCTCATCCAGACTGTCCTTAAACACTTCCAGGGATGAAGCATCCACAGCTTCCCCAAACAACCCATTCCAGTGTCTCACCACCCTCACAGTAAAGAACTTCTTCCTAATGTCTAATTAATTTTAATGTGGGAAGGTCTGTGTGTGCTCACATCTCCCTCTAGGGCATTCCCTCCACACAGTAATGAAGATTGTGCAGCCATGCAAACATCTCACAGGGTTTGTGCGTGAATGATTCTTAACCCAGCCTCCCTTTTCATCATGACCAACCTTTTCCTCTGTCCCTGAGGTGACTCATTTAATCTTGCTCCTATAATTTACCTTATCAAGGGAAGACTTGATAGGCACAAAGCCAGAGAGCATCTTCACATCAATAATGACCATATTGGAGCTTCGGCGCTTCCCTGTGTAACTGAAATAACAGAGGCTCCTGTCAGTCTGGACCATGCCTGAGGAAGCAAACCTCAACTCTTTACTCCTGGCCTTATACAGCATGGGGCAGCTGGTGTGAATCACATGTGCTTCCTGACTGGCTCAGCTGGCAGACACTGAGGAGACCCCTAGTATGAAGGGAGCAAGGATGTACTACCACCATCAGCTACTGTCACAAGGTCTGTGGGGTTTTGTGTCTTAAGGGCTGATACCATCAACACATTGGTTCTAGACTTTCTAAGCACAACTGAATATACACAGCAATCTTCTCTGTATGTCTTGTCATCTGTGAAGCCAGTTTGTTGATGACACCTTACCTGCTTATGAGGACAATGTCGAATTTTGCTGGCTGATCCAGTGGGCAGGAAGCATTAGCTGTCTGTACTGAGAGTGAAAATCCAAAGGCTCCCTCTGGAAGGTGGATGTTGTATCTCAGTGCTGTCTGGAAGAGGAAAAAATCCTTTTGTTCAAGTATGCCAAGAGTTTTTCCTTGCATTCCAAAGAACAAGTGTCAGACTTAGTGAAGTCCTCTGGCAACATTGCTCTTAGTTTTGTATGGAAGATCCTTGCTTACATCAATGATGGACACATCAGACCTCTGCTCTTTAACAACGAAGATGCTTGTACCTAGAGTCACCTCACAGATAGAGAACAGCTGATAATCAGAAAAGATTCACTTTTTTCCATGCTGTGACTCCACAGAAGTCAGAATATGGGATGGGGAAAAGAGCTTAAGCGGTTTAGGGAAACCAAATAATTAGGAAAAACAAAGACAAGTCAGATATAGAATCATCAAAAACACGGCTGCAGTGTAGGCAGAACGTGAGACACGGTGAAGAGAAAAGCAGAAACTCACTTGCATAAGTACACATCCACTGCCATTCACTGTTAGGCTGTATTTCCCAGGGACTTCAGGAAGGGGAGTCTGTTGCAGCAGGAGCGTGTTCATACTGTTGATGACAAATACCTTCTCAAAAGTTTCCTTGGAAGTGATCTTGACTGTATTTTGTGTAACAGACCTGTAGGTGGCCTCACTATAAGCAGCGAGGGCTTGGAGAGCAATGACTGTATCCTGAAGGAAGAGAAATAAAAAAAGACAATTAGCTACACAGTGAGCAGTGCAGAGGAGTTCAAAGTCAGTTCCAGGACGAAGCAGAGACACTTCAGGTGGGAGGAGTATTTTGGTGTCTCTAAGAGAAAGGCTTGGTCTCTGTGTTTCAGACAGCAGATACAAAAGGGAAATAAGACTATTAAAGCCCCACTGGCACCCTGAACAAATGCCCCAGTTTCTAGAACTGGCTGGAGAGTGGAAGGGAGTATTGGCACCTGGGTGGAAGAGAACCCTCCATAAGGGTTCTGCTGCCTGATGATCCACTGCACAATCTTCGAGGCCTTTGTGAGATCCTCTTGGTTCCGATTGGGTTTGTGGAGCAATGCCAGCAGCACGTAACTCGTGATCTCAACTGCAGCTGATGGGGCATGGTCAAGGAAGGAAGGAGATTTTTCTGATGGAGACCTCTCCTCCTGCTCCCAGTGCTCTGAGCCATCTGAATAAGAGAAGGTAAGAAGAAGCCAAAATGGATTATGGGTGTCACTGCTCTATGCTGCCTCAGATCTGTACTCTGTCCTGGCCTCTTTCTCACAAGTACACTCTACAGAGCAACACGTGCTGTAGATGAACTCCATAGCTCTTTTGGGGAGGTTGGTTCATGTGCCTGCACTCTCAACAGTTAGACCACACATGATCAGTAAGATTTATTCCCTCTTCCCACTTCCCGAATTCCCCAAATGTTGAGACTCACCAACTCCCTTTGCAGTTTTCTGTAATTCTCTAAGGAATGATTCACATTTTTCTGCCTTGCCAGCTAAGCAGAAAGCATAGGCCATGAGTGCCCCAGTGTAAACATCACTGATATTCTTCTCAGATGCAGTCTCCAGACAATAAAAGGCATTTCGGACTACAGGGTACTTCAAAAACAAACAAACAAACAAACTACAACACCACACATAAAACCCCCCACAAACAAACATACACCCCCAAAACCAACCAACCAGAAAATAACAAACAAAACCAAAACCCAACCCCACAAAATCAAAACATATGTGTCCAATTCAGGACAGTTGTCTTCAGCTAGGTAAAGATTTTTTTTCTTTAAACCTGTTCTTTACCCTATCACTGTCACAGCAATTGGAATGGGACTTCAGTTTGTATACTGACTTCAGGAGAAAGAATACAGATTGCAGAGGAAACATCAGACAAATCAAGTAGCTTTTCAGGGTGTTCTTGAAGATGTCAGTCTCTACTGAGAAGACTTTCACAGCTAATTCCTTCTGCTGACCTCCATGATAATAATCCACTCTACACTTGTATCAAGAGTCTGTTGCCTTGAATATATCCAGCCCCGTAGCCTCTATCCTCAGTGACTCTGGTGTAATTTCAATTTAGTTGTAGTAGATTTACTCCAAGTAAAAATTGTTCACAGTTTCACTCTGTGTCCTCACTAAGCAGGAAGGTCTGCAGAAAGGATATTTCAAATTGGAGGCACAGAAACTCCTATACAGAAGTCTAACAGTCCCTTCTGTAGAGTCCTTTGTTCTAGGTACTTTTTAAAAAAGGACAGATCACCTTTTCACTCTGGTGGACTATTTTTTCCCAAGATATCTTTTGGTTCCATTTGTAGACTTTATGGATTTACCTGCTTTCTTGACTGAGCCATGTTTGAGGCTAAACCATAGTTTGAGGGTTACTATTTGTTAAGTTTGTTTATTGGAAACTAAAAGGTGTTACTAAGGGTCTCTCAAATAGCAGATCTAATCCCACTGAGGTCTGTACAATTTATTCTTGAACACTGAGGTGTTCAAGTATAGAGATGGTCAACTTCTCTATCACATCAGCTACTGCAGATACAAAGCAGGATACATTCTTTGGGAGCTCTTTCTTACTCTTTCTCTCTCTTTACCATTTGTAGCGGACACTGGAGTCAAGTTAAAAAACAATTCCAGCTGAATACCAGCAGCTGGAGGTGGTCTTACCGAGCCAGAGTGCTGAGCTTCTAGCATGGCAATGGTAATGTAGGCAGAAAGTGACAGCTCATCATCTACTCCTCCCTGAAAGGGACATGTAGAGAGGAATAATCAGTGAATGCATGAGTGGCAGCTCTTTAAATATGAATTGCCATACTGCAGCTGGAAGAGTGTGGCCAGTTATGGAGGCAGTCCAAAAGGAAGAAGAGCATACACATAGCTCTTAAGTAGCTTCAAATCAAGAGAAACCCATTGCTATCACCTCAAAAACCATCACTCCCTCAAGCTCACAGTCCTGTAAACATATGTCAGGTGTCTGTAAGCTGTGGAGTACAGTGTGGGGAAGCTGACTGAGCTGAAATGTCATTTTAGGTTTGGAGAGTTAGACCTTGGTAGAGGACAGGCATTTGCAAGCAAAGTACAGTTTTTGACAGTAATGACAGAGCACATTCTTAATGAAACAACTATAAATTGGACCAAGAAGTAATCCTCTCCCACCTTCAAGGCATTATTGAAGAGTGTCCCAACACTTCGGAAGCAGCCATCTCGTTTCTGTTTGTTTGCCAGCCACATCAGGGTTTGAGCCTGGACTTTGTCATCAATATAAATGAAGTGGCTAGCTTGTGCAAATGATTTGTACACAAAGGCAGTGAGCCTGCAAGGGAAAGATGAAGCTGTGAGATGAACATTGAAAGCAGGAACAGAAAAAGTCAGCCCTCCCCATTCACATGCTCTGCATACCCATAAAGAGCTACAGCCACTACACGGTGGTTTGCTTCCTCTGCTGTGCTCTTTCTTCCAGGGGAGGGTGGTTAGAGGAATAGTAGCTACAGGGGACACAGGAAGGGTGTTCAGCACGCTTCAGGGCTACAAAACACTGCAGTGCATTGGACTTCATGGGGAACGTCAGAATTGTGAATCAAAACATCAGCTGGGGCTTTAGGAATCACCTATCTGCATACACTGCCCGGCAGGAGGTGGAGAGCCATTTCTTTTAGTATTAGAGTCCCAGGACTAGCCAGCTCTGTATATTTGGTTTCTCTAGTAAAGGTGCCTCTTGCCTGCATCATGTGAATTTAATGCAAAATCATCTCCAAGCCATTTCTGCTCCCAGTCACTCACCAGGTGTTCCCTTCTTTATCTCTGGTGCCAAAGATGCTGTAGGATCCATCAGGATGTTTGTATGACAGCTGCTTCTGGTAGCCTGTGAAAACACAGAGGAGGAGGTGTTTTCTAACTAAAAAACCCACCCTACTCTGTTTGCCATCAGATTTATCTGAAACCATGTCCTAAAATACAGGGTATATCTATCAAGCAGCAGGGGAGCCCTGAGGGAGCTTGGATGGAAGCATGAAACATCTTGTCCTGCAGAAGCACTGAGTCACAGAATTGTCAGAGCTGTATCAGCTCTGGGCTCCAACTAAGATAGGAGGCCTAGGATACATGCTGATGGAAAAGGAGAAAGGGACAGAAACACAGAACCTCAAAGGAAACATGACAGTTGAATTTCAGCAAGATTGGATAAGGAAAGAAAGAAGTTAAAGCAAAGATAATAATTGTCTTGATCAAGGCAGACTTCTGGGTCAGAGCTGTGCTACAGCAGCAGTGCTAGAATAGCCATGCTCCTCTTTCTCCTCACTGGAATTCCAGTGCATATTGTAAGGGAAGCACAAAGCTCTCACCGCTCACTAAGTATCCAATGGCCTTGGATTTGACCTCCTCAGTCAGCTGCCCTGTCTTGTTCAGATAGTCCAGGACGTAGATGTTGGGTGCAAAGAGGACCATGTTCTGCTCCCCACAGCCGAATGGCATCTGGAGGAGCTGGTGCAGGTTCTGCATGGCAGTGCCCATGATGTCACCTGGGGAAGAGGAGGTGGCAGAGGGGTTAAGATGACTCACGGCCATGGAAATAAACAAACAGTCATTTCTCTTCTGTAGGCAGAGTTATGGGAAAGCCTAGCTGGTGTTGCAAACCTTTCCAACAAGCATGAAACTCTCAGTGACGAGTGACTTGTGATTTGCAAAGCAATTCTGCTTTGCAGTCAACAAAGAAATTCCTTCTATGTCTCTCCTTACTTAGTGTAAATTGTCCACACTAGAAACACTTCCAATTTCATTGCCACTTCAAGCACATAGTTCTTATTAGAAATTAAAAGAACTTCCAGGAAACTTCTGTTTCCAGAGGAGGCAAAGGGAACAGCCCAGAGATGCTACAGTGAATGAACCATGTATGGCAGAATTAACTAATGCAAAAAAGCAACATTGGTTATGCAGATGTAACTTAAACCACTTCCAAATAGTTACTTTTAGGAAAGATAATGCAGACCCAGCAAGGAGTTTCTGGAACGAGATGAAATGATCAGCATTACAAAGCAAAGATTTTATGACTAGTAAAAATATAATGTTTTATTAATTATATATTTACCAACAACAGAAAAGGAAGCTCTGGCTGATCCCTCCACTGCATTCGTAGGTAGATCTAGAGCAACATCTTGACTAACCACATCATCTGTGTAGGAAAATAGTAAGTGGATTGTGGTCATTTGCATAGGAACATCGTTTATAGCAGTGAAATGCTCCTGGCAGAAATTGCAGTGAAAAGTTACAAAAAAGAGACATCAGTAGACAGAAACTCACAGATGTTACCAAGAATATCAAGAGAGAAATCAGCACAGAAAAGGCAAAATTCTGAAAAACAGACAAAATTGTGCAGTAACTGTCCTTGCTCAAAACAAATCAGGTGAACAGGGTGAGGCTGTAGTGTCTGTGAACCCTGGGGATTGGTTTCTTCAGTGAGACAAAGGGGAGAGCTTCTGGGAGTGAGAGTCAGGGCTGCTTTTGTGCCTCTTTTAGGCAGAGCTTCCAGGAAACCTTGGAAAATCTTTGCTGTAAGGGGTGAGAAGGTGGGGAAGGGAAATGTAATCATTTCCTCTCCCTTTCCCACTAGAAGGAGAAAGCTGCAAGCTACAGTTATCCTTGGAATGGAGGACAGCAGTCAACATAAGTGCATGAAATGCAGGACAGATTTTGCACTAGAAGGTCATCTCCTTTTGACAGCTTCATAGCATCCTTCCTTCAGCACCTGAGCACTGGTGGCTGAGGCACAGACACTGTCTAAGTGCCACGGACCACCAGATCACACAGGAATTTTGTAACAGAGAACTAAACTGGAACACTCACTCTAGATGCCATTTGGGCAACTCTGCAGGAAGAGGAGGGACAGCATCAATGAGCACTGCAGGAAAAGTGCCAACTCCAACCTTCCTCTCAGGACAGCAGTATAATCTTACCTTCTGTACAGATTAGGGAGGTTTGGGTCTTTTCCCTTCTGATGCCTTCAGGCTGCATGACAAATGGAAGAAGAGATGTGCAGTGGATGAGAACAAAGCATGCAGAAGAAATGCAGTGACAGAATAGCCAGCCCCCCAACCCCAACCATCATAAAAGAGATGGATTGAAGCAACAATGTACAGGTTCATACTTGATACTGTGTGGAGTCCCTGATTTCCATTTTTATCTCTGCATGAGAGGCATGCACTTACCAACACCCACTGACCCTCATGGAAGAGGACATCAGATGGGAGTGGACTTGGTCTTAAACTGAACAGCCAGACCTATCCCAGCCAGATGAAAGTGGAGCCAAGAGGGGAGCTCTTTAGGGGACCTGAAAAACTTTTACTTGTTTTTGGTACTTTTGCCACATTTTTTCTCTCCTCATGAAAAGGAGCACAGGGTGAACAGCAAGAGCTCTCAGCAGTACCTCAACCAACAGTGTTCTGATCTGAGTGTCCCTGTAGCCAATACTGATGTTCCCAGGTGCTTTGTCTCCGCAAGCTTCATCATCCTCAGTCTCTGCAGTAACACTGAATTCCACATTACCTTAAATAGTAGCAGAAAAGGAGAAAAAAATGGACCTCTAACATGCAGAAGGATGTCTAAACTAAGAAATTTCATCTGGTAATGCATATCTACAGATATTAAGTAGTGCAATATAATGAATAGTCAGTCACTCTAGGTGAGACATATGGGAAGAGAACTGATCTCTGAAAATGAGAATGAGATAAACACACTGCAGCTGTGGAAAAGCTCTGTAGCACAACCAGCTAGAAAGAGCAGTGGTAGACCAACTTCTCCAGGTTGGAAGAGGATTATATTTTCCAGGTAATGTAGAAATTGATAAGTATCAATGTCAGGACAGAAAACCAGGTAGATTCAAATACACTTACCAATTCCTCTAGGGACAATATTCCAGACATAGGTCTTTCTTTGTTTGGCACATACACATCCATCATCATCTGCAGAGATGAGTTTGGCCTGATAAGCAAGGGAATCTGACAGCAAAACATTAATCTGAGAACAGAAAGAGGAGTGTGATGGGATAAACTCTTTGTACCATAGGCAAATGGTGCTTTATTGTTAGAGCAGGGGGATATAGTTCCTGCTTGTGTCTGGTGTTAGCAGTGGAGAGTAGATTTAAGGCCTGGGATGATGGTGTTAGATGAATCATCCAGCAGATGTAATCTGAACAGTATTCCCCTTTACTTCTCATGACATTCTCCATTGAGATGTCAAATATCCTCTGCATACGTCTGATTCCTGATCACAGTATTGAGTCATATTCATCTGAACTGGTGCTAATGGCTTTGAATTAACCTGCAAAGGAAACCACTGCTTAGTGTTGTAGGAGCACTTGAAAAACAAGATTAAGACATGAAAACCTCGATAACAGAGGTTTTTGGGTTTGGTTTTTTTAGGATGTTTAAAACCCTAGGCTTTTTTGTTGTAGTTAGATCAAACTGTTAAGGGAGTTTGAGAAAAACATTCCTATATTGTGTGTTGGTTTTTTCTCCTTTGGTGGTGCTCTCCTTGTGAGGCTGGAGAACTGATTTTAGCATTGAAATCAAAGCAGAATAAATCTAAACTCTACACCTGCCTCTTTTTTTTTCAGGATTCCTAAATATGACATAAGAAACAGGAAGTCAAAGGAAATCCCTGTTTTTCTCTCTTCAGGTATCATTTAAACCCTGTGTAATCTCCCTGCATGCTGAGGTGCAGTGCATCTGTGGTCTGGAGCCATTCTGCCTGGAAAATACTGAATATTGAGAGTACAGTACCGCAGTCCCTGGGAGCAGAGGATCTTCTAGCTCGACAGATGCTCTAGGGCAAGTGCTGGACTTCTCTCCTCCCTGTTTTGGTACTTTGGGGAACTTCTGACCCAGAGAAGAAGCGTTTATCAGCCCTCTACTTCTTGTTTTTCCTACTAAAACCACTGATGGCTTTCATGACTGTGGATGATGAAAGTTATACTCTGCAAAGCACTTGTCTCTTTTCTCTGTGGATCTTGAGATGGTTGTATATGCCCATCATAGTCACAGCCCACTCAGATCTCCCTCTGCTTTGTAGTGGTTTAGAAAGACAAATCCAGTTGGGATAATCTATCATAAATAGAATGAGCAGTGAAGAGCAGGGGAAGATACAGTCCTCTAACCCCTGCCCATGGTGGGGAGGTTGGATTAGATGATCTCTAAAGTCCCTTCCAGCCTAAACTCATCTATGATTCTATGATCTATGCCAATCATTTGGTGAAGTTTCTTTGCAGGTGGGGTAAGGTCTAAGAATGTGGGCAGAAGTACACACCTTAATGCAGTGGTCGAGGTAGTTGAAGACATTGGCTCTAAGCAGGAAGTCTTCTCCTCGTATGATAGAGTATGGCAAGGTCAAGTCCACAAAGAAAGGCTGGAAAGCTGTCAGAGTGGCAGGCACGGACACACCAAATCCAACCAGCTCTTCTACACAGAAGGCACTGGCCTTCCATTCAGTGATGGTGTCAGGAATCGTGTACGAGATACTGGCTTTTCCAGAATTGCTGATGAGAATGGACAAAGGGTGAGTTTAGAAAGGGTAAGTTACATACACCTAGCTTCTCAGTAGAGACAATGTGTTTTGAAAACCACCACTACCCCTGTTCTGTCTGCAGAAATCTGACATCCAAGTTCCCCCAGAACTTATCACCCAAATCTTCTAAGTGAAGCCCACTTGAAAGTTCTTTTGCCCATCATTTCCCTGAGTTTGAACAGAAAATTCAGAATTCCTGTTTTGCAGACCCCTAAATTAAGTAGAGGTGTTCTTCTTCTTAGGAAGGGAATATGTTTCATGTTATACACATTGTGGGAATAGATGTCTTTGGGGTTGGGGTAATTTTATCATGGAAAAGAAGTGGTCAAGTGGGCAGGTGATGATTAAAAAAAAAGCTAGGTCTTCCAGGTCAGAAGGTAAGAAGAGGTGCAAGGAATTGCCACCGTGCAGGACATGAAAGGACAGATTTAATAACTCCTAAAAGCAAGGCAAAGAGAGAGGGAAGAAACAATACTCACTTAATTAGGACTATATCCCAAATCCAAGTTTCAGGGAAGAATTCCCGTATAGTCTCAAGGATGAGTGTCTTCCCACGTTCCTCTCTAGCAATTTCAGCTGGTAAGAGATGATGGGAATTCAGTCAAACCTGGTTGATATAACAAAGACTCCCAGAAAGGACAGGGCCAGTATGAAGGATAATTAGTGTTCACTTATTTCTTTCTAACTGAGACTATTGGTAATGCCACACATGTAAATTAATGTCACTAATGTAGCTCTGAGTTAGGTATAACATGGTATCAGAGAAAGAAACTTTACAAAGTTCTTCGGTCTCCAGATGTGAGTGGGAGACCTAGGACTCAGATCTCTTAGCTCTTAGATCTCCTTGCCATCCACACGGCTGCACGGTCTTTTCAAATAGTCTCTGGTCAGAAGAGAATCAGTGTCAGCAGTGTTATTTTTAGGTGACACTAACTCTTGCTGACACTTCCCAGCATGAAGCCGGACATGAATCCCAAGCATAGACCCTAAAGGCTTTTTCAGGCATTAACCACTTTCCTAATCCATCTCATTCTGTGCCAGGCCAATGTTCAATACCAGCGTGATTCCCAAGTGCTGTCTATTGTCCATGTCACATGAATACTGCTTCATTTAAGGAGAAAAGTGAAAATCTCTTTCCCATCCCCTCTATTACCTGATGTTTTGACATGGTGTGTGGAAGCCACGAATCCTGAATTCAAGAAGTATGTCAGAGGTCTTACAGTCTCACTAGTACACACAACTGGTTGTCGAACCTTTGAGTTGGTAAAAAATTTTATGCCCATATCCTGTAAAAAATACATTTCAGTGTTAGCCATAACTATACTTCAGCTGAGGTCTATTCCATTCCTCCTCCCTTTCCCATCACTGCCTTTCCACCACAGAGATGTCCAGAGTCATCTATACAGACACTTGTGGAAGCTTTGCACGTGCTGGAAAATCACATTAGGCACCAGAGTCAGCTGAGAATAGGTATCCGTGAGGAGAGTTTGTTGTGTGTGAGTTTGGCTAACACCTTATTTTGCAGAAAATCTAAAGCTCTGTAAGTGGAAACTCACTTCAACAGGTTTAAGTAATATACAGAACATTTACCCTGAGGAACTGATACACATCTGGGCCTAATCCAGATGTTACAGGCGTGTAATACAAGCCGTTGTGAAAGATGTTGTCAGATGAGACACAGGGTTCTTGGGGGTCATCTTCTAGATTGATCCCTTTGAAGATGTAGCCTTGAAGGTCTTGCAGGGGATGTAAGTTATATATCTGCGAGGGGAAAGGAAACACATGACCTCTGTGTGTGTAAAGATCAGTTCTGATTACACCATCATATGCTGCAAATTGCCAGAGCTGAAATGTTGGTCTGTTGGAAAAAATGCTCTGTTTCCTGGACTGCCTGAACTGGCCTAACAGCTGGATCCAGAGGGTGGTGATCAGTGGCACAAAGGCTGCTCAGAGGCCAGTAACTCGTGGTAAACCTCAGGGGTGAACACAATCATAAGATGATAGAATGGTATGGGTTGGAATGGACCTTTAAAGGCCATCCAGTCCAAACCCCCTGCAGGGAGCAGGGACATCTTCAACTAGACCAGGTTGCTCAGAGCCCCATTCAACCTCACCTGGAATGTTGCCAGGGATGGGGCTTTTGCAAAGACTGCTTCTAGTCTTAAGTGGCCCTCTTATCTACAGCCTTCTAAAGCAGTTTCAACGTAGTCCACTCCCAAGTCCAATGCTGTTCAACATCTTCATGAACCATCTGGATGATGGGGCAGTGTACCCTCAGGAAGTTTGTAGATGACACAAAAGTGGGAGGGAGTGGCCAGAGAGTCATTCTGCTAGAGACCAGTCACTACCCAAATGAAATCCTACGTGAAAGATGAGTTTTAACTGCCAGAAACAAAAGCTATGTATTGCTTATTACAGACGGTTCATGACCAGCACAGGCAAAAAGCAGCAGAAGTCTAACCCAGTCTAATGATCTCAAGTGGAGAAACACTGCAATGGAGGAGGTGGAAACAGTGGAAGGACACACCACCTTTGGTCAGCTTACCGTTTCTGCAGACAGATCTGCCTCAGACTTCAGCAGCAGCACGCTCTGATCCACTGCCCTCACAGCACAGAAGGAGTTGGCAGC
The DNA here is from genome assembly GCA_013399075.1 of Chloroceryle aenea. Taxonomy (NCBI): domain Eukaryota; kingdom Metazoa; phylum Chordata; class Aves; order Coraciiformes; family Cerylidae; genus Chloroceryle; species Chloroceryle aenea. The sequence goes on along the minus strand of VWZY01002109.1, from coordinate 61,882 downwards.
AGCTTCAATGAGTAGACTGACGTTGGAAGCTGAGCGCGACCGCTTTTCAGAGAATCCCACCTGGACCTGAAATTTATTGAACAGATGTTTAGGGCCAATCCCTACTGCTTGGGGCTGCGTGAATGGAGAGCAAGGAGGAGAGTAGAAGGCCCTTCTGTTAAGGTGGACATTGTCTGCTTGGAGGGACATGTCTGGTCTCCACAGCCTCTGTTGACCTCCCCTGTAACCAGGGCTGGGGTGATAAGCAGGCTTAGACTGCTATGTGAGCCTACCTCAACTGATTAAAGCACAGGGTCTTTCTGGCAATGCTATCTTCAAACCTTGTTATGACACAGACCACATGTAATAAGCATTACAGTGAGCAAATCATATTTCTACGAGGTCCGTGGCCCACCCTAGAGAATATTTAAAACTGTTTGGAATCCATTCTGAGCAAAATCTATTTCACATTTGTGTAGGTAAGAGGGGAAAAAAAAGGAGAGGAGGATCACATTGAGTAACTGGAAATGGTTTGTTTCATCTCATTTGTTTTGTCTCCTCTTAATGATTCATTTATTTCAGCTTTTCGGAACTGAAGATTAGAAAAATCCTAGGGGTGAAATTTGATTTCAAAATGACAAATGAAAATGTACCAGTAGAAAAAACACAGAAGGAAAACAAACACCAGATTGCTAATTTTCCTTTTTTTTTTCCTACATGTATTCAGTTCTGATAAAACCCAAACTGCACTTTTCAACAAGGGAAAATGTAGAGAGTGGTGTTGAAAGAAGTGAATGGAAACAAGAAATAAAACTGGAAATCTGCTGTGTGTGCACAGATAATTTTTATTTCTCTGACAGCAGGAAACACTCACAGTATCTTTTGCTTCTCACCTTGTTTTTGAAACACTTCTCAACTGGAAATTGGACGCTGTCTGCCACCAGCTCCTTGGCAGGGTGTAAGGTGTATACCAACAGCTGGAGGGCTGGAGCCATTTCCTCACTGACCACAAGTGGGATGGTGAAAGTGCCATTTGGATCTGTTAGAAGAGAGAAAGGGACTGGTAAGGAGAGAAGCACAAAGATCTGCTGTAGCAATAGCCATCCTAACCTGGCATATGGCTGTATCAGCCTGGGGAGCAATCTGTACTTGGACAACAGGCTGAAAAATCCTGGATGTGCCAGGAGGTGATGAGATCCCAGTGCTTTCAGATTCCTTGTGAGTTTGAACCTTGCAGCTAGATTCAGATAGCCCCTCAGCCAGACACTCTGCATTCCCTACATTATCCTTTGGGAAGGTCTTTCCAGGATGCTACTCCTTGTCTTATATTCACTGAATTATATAAGTTTCCATGCACATATGCATGGATGGAGAGAGATACAGCTCATCCCAACATCTGGGAAGTCTTGCCTTGATCCTCAGTTCAACCATCCCTATTTTTTTTTTCCTTTCTTTTTCAATTTTAAATTCAGAAACATGACTTGGCAACTTAACTTACCAGGCTGGATATTAACTTCAATTTCCCCTGTAAGGACAATCCTGCCTTTTGCCATGCCCTGTGCAGAGAAGAGCAATACATTTAGGGGTTGGCAGAAGTTGGAGAGAGAAAGCAACAGGCAAGTTCGATGTACATTGACAGGACAATAAAGGCACATATGTAAGATGCTTAAACATCAGCCTTAGGGCATGTTGTGTGCTGCCACTGCCTCAGCTACTGCTGGGGCCCTTGTCTTTGGTCAGGAATCAGAAGGAAAAGGAAGGGAAGAGGGAGGCAGAGAATACCATAAAGAGTTTCTTGGAGGGAAAGGATAAGAGACATGGTCTGAGACATTACAAAGGTGATTCCTTATTATGCAATAGAGAAACATGGCCAGAAATGAGAGTAATTTTGCCTGAGTGGGTAGTTTTGCAAAACAACCTCAGTGCTGTTCCCATACTTGTGGCCATTGCACTGGCTGGTAGTCCAAAAGCTGGAAGAGCACTCGTGGACTCGTGGATGAACTTCCAGACAGCTGCCTGGTCAAGCTCTTTCAGCAAACCATGCAACCACCACACACTCACCACATAGTAAAAGTTCATAGTGTTGATGGTGTTGTATCCTTCCATGTTCAAGATATAGTCCACAGTGAGCATCCTCTTCTTCCCACAGCTCAGCTCGTTCCATAAAGGCTCAATCCTCACAAAACTGCTAGTCCAGGAGTAGAAGCGCTGAATGGAGAAGGAAGCATCAGGGTAGGAAGGCTCTATCCAGCCTTCAAAGTGGCAATGGTCATCGCTTTTATATGTTGCCTGATGAGGAAAGAGATTGGGGAAGAAAAGGAAAAGAATCATATGTTACTAGGGGTTCAGTTTGAGAGCAGCTGGTTTTGTCACTGTTCAGCCTTGCTTTGTACTCACTTTCAGATGGATCTCAGGGTCAAACATTTCAGATGTGTCAATGCTAAACTCTGCAATGCCATTATGATCAGTTGTGAAGTTGTCTGTGTTCTTGTTATTGACAAACAGCTGAATAATCTCATTGGAAATAGGAGAGTTGTCTTTGTCTACCAGCTTGATCTGTAGAAGAGAATACAGGACATGTTGAGTGTGTTATTGTCCTGTAGGTAGATATTAATGTTCTGTATTCCTTTGCTCTCCAGACAGCAGAATTGCTTTTTCTTCTCCCTTCAAAGCACTACTCAGGAACATGTGATGGAACCAGGACAGGGACTGAGATCTGCTGCATTTTGAGGAAGTATGAATATCAGTGACTTCCAGACAATTGTTCCTCTGATATGACCCTCGAGGGTTTGGGTTTTTCTGGCACAAAAGTGAAGCAGCTGCCCGAAGCCATTGTCATGGAGATGTGACATCTCAGCCTTCCACTATGTGACTTTCATCACATTTATCCTTTAGTATGTGTGAAAATGGGTGCGTTTGAGGAATTCACTGTGGCATATCACCCCAGGGAACCTGTTGACTCCCATTCTCCTGTAAGGAGTGAAGCAATTTGAAGACTGCAGTGGAAACCAAATGAGAAAGTTATATAGACAGAGGGAAAAAAAATCCTTGAAGACAATCTCTTTTCTCCTTTCAGTACTACTGGCAAGGTGTCCCTTGATCTTTTCCTCCTTAAAAAAAATCTGAAGTAAAGGAAACAGAGATTTATCCCTATTCCAAAACATAAAATCATGAGAAAACTTTGAGACAGAAACTATTATTTCCTTTCACACTTTTTTTTCCCCTTTTTTCCTGTTTTATTAATTTCTGTTTGGCATATAATGGTCTCTGAAGGGAGAGGCAGCGATTTATACCATACTTAATGGATTATTTTGATCCAAAGTATATCTGGCAGAATCAAACTCCAAATAAATTAATAATCTCCAGTACTCAGAATTACCAATAGGGCACTGTATATAAAGAAAGAAGATTGAGGAGAACAACCCACCCCAAACAGTCCCATCACTGTTATGCGATTGCCTGTTCATCATCTTCAATACAAGCTCTCTATACCCTTGCTTACCTGTCCAAAATAAGGAATTCCTCTTCTGTAGTGGTGATCCATGTTCTCAAACTGTATACTGCTCATCACCCGAGTTATGGAAATAGACTGAGTAGCTGTAAGCTGCAGGCCTGTAAAACATGGCCAGAGTTAAGAGAAGCATATCTTGTCCTGCATATTGCTGCATCAGAGCCAGCATTTGCCTGGGGATGCTCACTGTGCTTATCAAAATTGATCTTCTTCAGGGAGACATCCTTGTAGTCAGCATGCAGAGGCTGAATGCCTCCTAGTCTCCTCTTTGAACACACCACTGTTGCTGTTTCTGACTGTCTAGAAGGTATTACCTGTTCCTTTCTCTGTGACAATGGCTTTCACATCAAGATTCCTCAGGTAACCAATGCGATTTAGCTCAAAGATGTTGGAGCTGAAAACCTGGGAGAGGCAGCCGTCTGTCTCCAGCTGAAAAGGGAAGAAACCAAACTCAGTTACCAAGGATCACAGCTTTCAAAGGATGCTGGCAATACATGGGACTCTTCTTTATTGAGTGAAGTCATTTCCCATTATTTTAATGTGGTTTATACAGGACTGATGGAGACATCACCATCTACACTTTTCAGATGGGAAACTGAGTCATGAAGAAGGAACATGTCAGGCCTTCTTCAGGCCTGTAGGAAACCAAGAGAGGTGCCCCAAGTTCCTAGCTAGTGATCTAAGCAAATGGATGAGTAGAGTGAAGTGAAGCATCAAAGAGAGAAAGAAAAGTGTGATGAGCAAAGCAATAACACACGAAAGAGGACAGTTGTAAGGAGGAATAATAATTATGTATCATACATCTTTGGTAAATGATTGACAAACTGGACTTTTCTTGCACCTCCCATATGAATCAAAATCCCTGCACACGCTGAGCTGGACTTTTCCTTCCACAGGCTGGCCATAGGTGTACCTAGGGAAAGAGGAAATAGGCCTGTGAGCTGATGCTTGAAAAACTGTCCTAAGGTAACATATGCAGGAATAGACCCAGGATGAGCAGGGAGAGAATGGAATAGTTTCACAGGCTTTTTCCTAACTCCCCTGCTGCTACAAAATGATAGTACAACTGAGAAGCTGAAATATTAATGAGTTCTATTTCACTCCTAAACCCATGAACCAAACCCATACTTTAAATGCAGAAATAAATACCTTTATAAGCATGATGGAAAGAGATGGCTACTGACCAAATTATAACTGTTGTCTCCTCTCTTCAGCTTTGGCTGGAGTTTTAGACTCACTGAAATCAAAGCAAAACTCCTCATATCTACAAGGGGATCAGGATTTCAACCCTGATTTTAGAGTAAGCAAGGCCCTTCTGAAGGACTAAGCTTGGAAGAGGAGTTGAAGACAGCTGGAACCCTAGGGCCCCTGCTAGAATTTAATAGTGGTCAGCTGTCTCCCTCTGAAGTGGTTTACTGAGAGTGGACACATCCTACTTTAGCAGGGGACCTCTCAAAAGATTTCTTTAACACACAAAACATGAGTTGGAAGAGAACAATCATACAATAAAATGAGATGAGCACACAAGTGAATGAAAGCTCCAACCACTAATTCAATCCTGACCAACCTCTTCTGAGGCCCTATTTATTTTGGTCTTTTCTCTAAGCCCTCTCTTTCCCCAGTCCTTGGAAAGTTCTCACTCTTTGGTATATTTTCTATCAGCTCTGTACCTGTTACTTACACTCCACAGACTTTCACTGGGAACTCTGAATCCAGGACTGTAAGGCTTTCTGGTGCAGTGATTGTGACATCAAATTTTGGCAACACTAGGACAAAGAATGCAAAGAAAAAAAAAAAAAACCAACACTGACACATGGTAAACTTGCAGGCTCTGCTGAGATGAAAGAGAAAATGAGACTATATCATCAGTGCTAGAGACAGACAGAACAGGATCTCAGAAGTGGCCTGATCTGCAAAGGCTCACTGAATTATTTCTGCAAAGCTTTGAAGAGAAGTCAGGAAAACTAAGAAGAATCCTCTAATGTCTAGATGCCTTTCAGAGCTTTGGCCAAGAAAGTTTATGGACACGGCCAGGAGAAGGTTAGTCTGTTGCAGTGAAATTTGCAATCAACCTATTGATTTGTTTTGCAGATTATATTCCTGGCTGAATCTGGGAAAAATTGTTGTTTTCCTTGGCTTTTTAAATTGGTGGTGTTCCCCCCCCAGGTCTAGTTCTTAATGACAACTAATTGAAGTTGCATTTGCCAGGAAGATGTTTGAAATTTTACCAGTCAACAGGGTTGATTGACAGTGGCTTGTCTCTAATAATGTTTTCTCCTCTAAATAAAACCAGTGGGTGGCATTTACCATATTCCTCCACGGGGAATGTGTGACTTATTTTATCTCCCGACTTCTTTGCTACAATAATTTTGTAGTTCCCCAGGATAGGCTCCTCAGTAAGTGGGAATTCAATCTGAATAATGTTCATCTCTGATGTCACATTTTGCCACTGAAAGATCCTGTTGCCCCGTGGATCCTGAAGGACAAAAAAAAAGAATATGGGCTCACACTCACAGTTTGTTTGCCTTGGAAATCTTTTCCTGCTAGTACACAAAGGCAGGAACAAAGAAGAAATAGGGCAAGTTGCTTTAACTTACTGGAGAAGTTGCTTGATGAATGTGCATCGAGATAAATTATGCCTTTGTACTCTGATTATTTACATTGCTAGATTCTCATCTGTTGATTTCAGATTTAGGCATCCTCTGCCAGCCTAAGTATTAGTCTCAATCATTAGAGGAAATTGCACAATAATTCCCTTCCCTTTAGTGTATAATTACTCTAGTTCTGTGTTCAGATAAGAGAGAAAAAAAATCTTCATGCTTTCCCTTCAGCAAGTTTATCCCCCACAAATCTTGGCTATTAGGAACCCAAGGTTTGGATTTTTTTGAGCTACTGGAAGGAGGAAGAGTTTCTTCTGCATTCACTGGGGTGTCATTTGCCTCTCAGTAGCTGTTACACCTCGTTAGCTGTTAAAGAAAACTCATTCCTTGAACTCCTTAAAGCACTGACTGCAGAAGAACACATGTAGAACTCAAAATATCTGTGTGTCACTGTGAACAAAATAAAATCACCTAAATTCATGGTAAAACACAACACTTGCAAAAGTGCTATCCAGACATGGACTGCAATTGTTATTTTCAAAATGGTTTTAAATGCATAATAGAGTACAAAAAGAAAAAAAAAATCTTACCTGAACTGCAATCAAAGGGTACTGAAAGAGGAAAAAAATGGGAGATTAGGTGGCTGAACAATCATGGACTAATTTTGCCCAGGATAGTAAGAAATGTATAACCAGTAGTCAATATAACAGCCATAATCAGAGATCCTCATCTCTTATTTTAATCCATTTAATGGCAGTTTTACTTCAGTAAGAAGATTATATTAAAGGGGAGAGATGAAATGCGAATGTTGGGGCAGTTTCTAATCATACTGGATTTAGTTCAATCCCAGAGCAGCTGAGTAAGTAGGGTTACAGAGGTGCATGTAAACCATGATTCAGGCTTCTTTGAGCTTATCTCCTCACTCTGCTTATTAGCACCAGCTCTTTTGGGAACACTGTGCTGTGTCTGCATTACAACCACATGAGAGGAGACGAGTAAAGACCCTTCCATCTCTTGTCTTACGTACTATGAGCATGAAGACAGCTTGCTGACAAAGAAAAGAGAGCCTCTGATGAGTTTGTGCTAACAACTTCCATGTCCACAACAACTTTTCATTTTCCTTCTCCCATTTCTAGAGTGGGCAAAGTAGCAGTAGGATGAGGTACCATTTTTTGCAAGCAACAATTCCTGAAGAGTAATATCAGGAGACAGAACCATGGATCAGAACTAAAATAATGTCTGCAGCAACAAAGAGGAGCATTTTTGAACCTCTTTCCCAGCCATAGCAATAGGTGTTGTGTCAGGAATCCAGCCTGCTACTCTTGTAGGGGGCAGCTTGTAGCATGTGCTTAGGAAATTATGCATTTAGACTCTGTAATATCTCATTTTATCAACAGCAAGTGTGCATTTTAAATTTGAGAAGAGGTTGTCTCCCAGCAATTTCAAATACAGGTCAGTATTACTGGTCACTCACCATCTCCTGAACAGGTTTAAAATTGAAATCCAGGGCAACAACACGAAACATCACTGGAATGACAAGGAACAGCATGTCAGCTTTAACTGGAATTTATTTGCCTGAGCATGATGTTTCCCATTCATTAGCACTCCCAGTTTCCCCAGATCTTTTAACCCTCCCACTCACCCAGGTTGCAGGTAAGGAAATACATCTTAAAGTAAAAGAATCCTACATAGACTTCTCCAGGGGGAATTTCCCCCAGGATTGAGTTCACACCCCCCTTTCATTAAAGTGTGCTTAGCCTCAGAGAAAGGGAATGACTGAATGAGTAAGAACTGTGCAGGTCAGGCAGTACCAAGTGACAGCTGTAACTCTTTCAGTAGCTATGTGCTTGGTGTAGGCAAGTTTGCTCCTCTTTATTTCCCTGATCTCTAAAGCAGTGTTTGTTCTTTGAACATAGGAAAGTTCCTGGAACTAGGTGAAGTTTCATTTTTTCCTAGTGCAGTTTAATTTGTTCTCATCTTGTACATGTTTTGCATTACTTCCCCCCTGCCTCCACCCCAAGAGAAAAACTGAAAGTACAGAGACAAGGAAAAACATAAAAATATATTTCAAAAATCTCCTTCCAAAGCATTACCTTTTTATCATTTAATTTTTTAATCATTTAATTAATTTATCATTAATCTACTGCTTCCCTCACCTCAAAACCAAGCCATCTGATAAATAATCAGCTCAGGTCTGATGAACACTTTGGTGGCATCAAATTCTAATTGCCAAATTATTCTTCGTGCTACTTACCTATGCAGGTAGAGCTTAACCCTAATTAAAGTATAGCTGATCCAGACTAATGGCTGTATTATGTGGATCACCTCTGGAAAAAATGTATTCTCACAGGGTTTCCTACAGAGTTCTATCTGTCTAGTCTTAAACACTAGAAGGAATTAAAGAATTGATCTAGATAAATGATTCTTTGCATCCATGGACCTCTGCTTGATGGCCAGATGAGAAGTATGGATGGGTGAATAGCATAAAAAACAACAGAGAAATATGAAGTCTGAAACCATCACAACTCCCAGTTAGCATGATTTTGTCTTTAAAGACTTAGAATTAATTTTCAAAGACTGGATTTCACTCTTGGTCTTGCTGGATGACCAGCATCACAGACAGAAGACTGTGGGAGTATTGTTTTATGCCAGGCTTGTGAGTAGTGATCTGATCACCTCTTTTCACTCTCTTGACCTGCCACCTGGCATGAAACAGCAGCAGTAAAAGCTTCTCTCTTCTGTCAGATGGGAGGAAGGGATAAAGAAAACAACAGAGACCATGGGATGACAGAAGATGAGTCTCTGATCTCCACAGCAAATACTTGTAACATTTTTAACAGACACTCTGAAGAAACTGCCTGGACTGTAGCTTGGTCTGAAAAACCACCAGCAGAGAAATTCTATCTGAAGAAATGGCTTTCTAAAGGATATGTTATAAACTAAAAAGATATTCACCACTCTGTCCTGGTTTATAGATGGGTTTGTCTGTCTGCACGAAGACAAAGCTTTCTGTGTTCCAGATCATCACCGACCGCCGCTCTTCTAGGCTGACTGTGGTGCCCTTGGCAGAGAAAGAAATGAAAGCCAGTGGGGCAGAACTGGTAGGAGGAATCTGTGAGGAAACAGAAAAACAAGGGAAGGTTTCTAGTCTTGAAGTCATTTGCTCCAGAATATGACTGTGGCCTGGGCACCTACAGAGACACCCATCTCCATTCCACCAACTTCACTACTTTCCATCACCTTTCTTGAACATTTTTTATTTCTTATGTCTATTAAAAATGCCTCCTTCTCTGTTACTGTATCTTCCCTGCTTCCTTTTTCCTTCACCAAGTCTTATTTCACCTCTTGCTTGTTCCTCTCCTGTACTCTCTGCTCTTAACTTTCTTGTCCCTCTTTACATTTATTTTCCATTGGGAAATAAATCTAAGTTACCGTGAAGTTGAAGCACTGTAGACCATTGCTTGCTGTCATGGTTTTCTCAAAAACAGTGGTGTTAACAGCACCATGTTCTAGGGTGATTCTGACGGACAATGTCTCATTGAGGTTAAAGAACTGCAGGCAAATCTGAGCAGGAGAGTCACTTTGGAGGACAGCAGGCACCATCAGGACATACTGCCTATGATATCCAAAGGTCAAAGTGATTACATCATAGAGAAAGAAGAAACGGCCTCACCAGGATGAAACAAATACAAAGCATTGTTATTATTCATTACCCAACAATTAGCTTAGAAAAAATAGAGAACATTCTGCCAGTGCCCCTTGCTCCTGCCCTGCAGATCAAAACTAGCCCCACACAGTTCTGCCAGTGCCCCCAACTCTTGGCCTTTTGCCTTTCATCCAAGTCCTGGACCTGCTTGCTTTTAGCAAAACACAGAGCAGTTGCTACTGCTATTGTCTTGTCTGAACACACGTCAACCTCTGGAAGTTCTACAAGAGGAAGAGGGACTGCTTAAATGAGAATAATTAGCTTGCCATCCACATTTGAGCTTAACTTAGCCCTCCAGATATAAAAGACAAGTCATGGCAGCACTTAATATTTGAAATAAAATTAGTGACAGTAATTAGCACTGTCTTTAAAGTCTTATCATGAATAATCTTAGTAATAATATGGTAGTTCTTACGGCTCAGGGTCCTTTGCAGCTGTTACATTCAGGAGAAGAATAGTCAAAAGAAACTTCAGCCACATTTTTCTCACTGGGAGACAGAAGAAAGAGATAAGCTCTCTTCCCAAGAAACAATTAATTGCCTACTAGTTTAAGAGCTCTGCAACATTCCTCACCAAGGGCTCCAGAAGAAAAAAGTTGTCTCTTCAACTCCTCCCTGGCTCCTTTCTTAGATGTTAGTGCCTTTATAATTGCAGCAAGGGGTGGAGATCCCAACCTATCCTACAGCTGGCAAGAACCTCCCCTAACCCTACTGCAGCCTAAACCACCCTACTGTCTTCAGACTATAACACTTTACTGCTCCTCTCTGAATGTCTGGGCTTAATGTCTTTAGTGGTCTTGTTTTCAGGTGAGGGGCTTTCTTTTTGTACACTGAGATTTGATACAGCACAGAAATACACCAAATGACCTAAACCTGAATAAGTCTGGTTGAAGTTTGACTCATTTCATCTTGGAATTAGTCACTGGGTCCATGTAAATTTGCTAGTGCACCAGATTTCTGCTTTTCACACCTGTTTGGAAGACAAATGTTCTTCTCTTTCATGTGCACCTTTTTCTTTCCTTTGTCTCAACCCACTAGACTTTCTTCCTTCTATCCCTCCACCCCCCAGAAAAGAGCAAGTGAATGGAAAATAGGCTGGGTGCTTGGCTGGGGTCAACCCAGCACCATATGTTGTCAACACGTTTAGATTTTGGAGACCTGAAGCCAGAGAGATGTCTTCAAAGGCAGAGTAACTGCACACTTTTCTCTGCTCTCCTGCTACACCGTGTGACTGTCTCTTCTTATTTCTTACCAGTGTATGGTGCAGGGACCAGTGGCACCTGGCACATAGGGCAGCTAAGAAACTTTCTTCACTTATGGCTTCAATTCTTTTCACAGCAGTATCAAACTGTATGAAACTGGAACAGAGAAACAACAAAGGGTGCTCACCCAGAGGTCTCTCTGTGGCAAGCTGTGGTTGCTTAGACCACAGACAACAGTCTGATGTTCTGCTCTGAAGGCCCATCCCCCTGTCACTGTTATTAAAGAGGATCTCTACCAACTTCTACAGTTCAGGAGCTTCACTAAGGATCAGACTTCATTTTCTATGCAATGTGATATCCATACCAGGATCTATCAAGGACAGAAATTCAACTTGACTGGAGATTGTAAAAAAAGTAGATTATCCATTTTGCATGTTCTTGATCTTCCTGGCTTTTCAGATAGTTATGAATTTACTGCAACATAATAAAGTATTCATCCCAAGCAAGCCTATCTGATAGTCACCACAATCCACATCCTTATGCAGTGCAAAGTTTTCAGAAGCTACTTTTGGAAGTTTAACCAAAACGTCAAGTGGTTTAGGTGACATTTGAAGGTTGTGTAGATAGAAGAGGGTAGCTGTGTCATAATGAGCAGGGTTTTTTTGCCCCCAAATATGGATTGGATCATGGCTGGTAGAAAAGCCCACACTCATATCTGTAAGAACTGGCACTAGTCACAATGTCTTCTGTGCCTATAAGCCTTCTGCTTCCAGGATAAAAATGATACATGCATCCCATATCCAAATAACTCCACTAGTTTAAAGTTTCCACTAACCAGAATGGAGAAGCTGCATCTAGTAATGAAATAAGCAAACAACAACTGCACTTACCTGGAATAGAGAAGTTATTGGACTAATATATTTGCAATCAAACAAATAAACTGGGGGAAGAAAAGCCACTACATCTTCTCACAATAAAGGAGACTAGAGGTCATTCCACCTTCTTGACTATAGCATAGACTATAGTAATAGTACTCAAGTGCAAAGTATTTTTCATAGAGAACTGGTCACAATGATTTCTGTGTCAAGAAATGACCTGACCTCAAATTTCACTCACTGTTATTGCAAAGACCCCTATTTCTTTCTCATGGAACTCATAAAATGGCTACTGGAAAACTCCAGGGGTCTCTGGAGCTCCATGTTTTTTTCCTGTTATTGAAGTATTTATAGCTGCTCACATTTCATGAAATTATGGTACTCCTCACTCTTGAAGTTTATTGTCATCATCCAGCTATTCTCTGTGCTTGACAGGAGCAGTGGAGGGAGAGCAAAGTGGTAATTCTGTGAGAGTCTACACAGCCTAGCAGAGGAACTATGAACTTGCTATGAGCTTTGCAGTAGGTAGTACCATGACCTCTGGCAAAGCCCATTTGTGGAGATCCATGGTTGCCTTGCTAGCAGCACTCCAGCTGGCAGTCTGAAGCTGACCTGGATATGTCTGCAACACCTGTAGCTGTATCAGTGGTGTAGACACTGACATCTTCCTTGCAAATGGGTTAAGTGATGCATTCAGAGGAGGGTCAGTGCAAAGGAACTCAGTCATTACAACTACGAAAGTTAATTGAAAAGCACTGAAGTGATCAGCGACTCACTGTGACTGCTTCCTATAAAACCTTCTTGAAACAGCTTAGATTGTAACATTTTGTTTAGGCATAGAAAAGGTCGAAATGCTTGGCTTGGCCCAGGTGGTTGAGGAACAATGCTGAAACATGGTAACTACAGGTAAAGTCCTGCTTGGTTAATAGGGTTTCCAGTCAAGCATGAAAGGTTTCTTTCATTGTTCTAAGACATGTGGGCCCTGGCAATGTTCTCCAGCACCTCTGCAAGCTAAGAGGTTGGTAAGCTCATTGAAGAAAATAAGTCTATCCCTAGAGGAATAGCCACAGCTTGCAGTGATTGTGATCAACTGATGGAAGATCTTTGAACAAAATGGGGGGGAAGCAGGAGAGGGGGGGGCTGCAACATTATCAGTTCTGTTATCCATCACCTTAATCCTCACCCAGAGACTCCCAGCCACATCATCCCTAACCATAAGGGCTGGACAGGCAAACCTTTACCTTATGTACAATGCAACTCCTCCAGCTTACCTGCCCTGCCTAGCCCTCCTGAACCACCTAGAACCCTCCATCCCCTTTGCCTGCCTCACCTTGTGGGGAGGTTGTTCATATGGTCCATGCTTTCACTCCTGGAGAAGGCAGTGGTGTAAAAAAATGAAGGTATGTGAAGGTCAGCCAGTTGCAAGAGTTTTGTTCTACCAGTGCACTGGAAAATGTGCCAGTCAAAGGTGAGTGAAGCTGGAATCTGACTCCTGTTCCTGTACCTGCACAAGCCTAAGCATGGATACTGGTATGCCAGCAAAATTATCTTTCCTAGTTATACATAGTTTTCCTGGCAGAGTTCAGGCTAACCTATAAATCTAGTCATGCACTTAGGATAACAAGTTAGTCTGCATTTCTTTTGTGACTCCTTTGCAGATTTACTGTCCTCGTACAGACAGAACCAAGGGTTATTCAACCCTCCTTTCTTTGTGATCTTGACAGCAGCAGGAAGGGCTGGGTGCAAATGTAAAGAGGTCATTAATAAAGTATCTGGATAAGCCCCACAAAAAATATCTCTGGTACTTAGTTAGTACTTCAGACTTGCAAATGTAAATGAAATTGTTATTAGAGGGAGGGAGGAAAGAAAGCAATTAACAAAAGACATAAAGAGGGAAGCATCTGACATGTAATTCCAAAAATACAGCTAGTTAAGCCCTCTCCTCTGGTGGGACAGCTGGGCTGGCTGCATGCTCTCTTTCTAAACCTCTCAAGCTAGCAATCAGCTTGTGGCTGGTACAGAGAAATCATCCTGTGTACCAAAACTGACACAAGCTGCACATGAAGTCGCCATGCATTTGCTCTCCTGGCTACCAGAAAGGTACTAGAGGCTAAGAGTCATCTCTGGCATGCCAAACCCATTCTCTGAACTTTCAGCCTCTGAGGAAAAGCCTCACCCCTTGTTGCTATCTCACAGCTCTGCATAGCTCTTCTTTCTTCTGAGCTGTAAATTCTGCACTCCATGTGTAGAAGCATTTGCTTTGAGTTCAGTCGACAACTTGTGACAGCCCCATGTAGAAAGAAGTATCTGGCTGAGGCTTTCATATTGCAATGGCTTTTCTCTGCTTTCTGGAAAGACTTCTTTTTAACTTCATTCTGCACTAATGCCTCAGAAATACACTGCTACAGCAGATCTATAAGCGTTTGAGACTCAGTACCTCTTCTTTTCCTCTCTTTCCCTTCACTACTTTACAGTAGAGTAGCTTTCTATGGAGTCATTTGAGAGGAGTCATCCAGGAGTTTTGCTTCCACTAGCCATCAGTCTACAGAGCCTGCAAGAGTTTTACTGACATTATTGTACCCCTAAAGTCTTTTTGTGGAGTTGCAGCTGCTGTTGACATAGCAGATCTCAATCACCTCCCTGAACAGCAGGCTGGGCTGTTTATGAGAGAGGAGTGATGGAGGCATAATGTCTTCACATGCTTCTTTGGACATAAATGCAGCTTTCTGATATGGACCTGGGCCAAATGCAATTTCTCAGACATTTTTCTGGGGGAAATGTATGGCTGTTCCAGCTGCTCTGAGAAGGGAATTGTGGATCTTGATGTTATCACTTCAAGGTTGTAAAATGATGGTTTCAAAACCAAGAGTTCATAGAAGATGAATCCATGGAATGATCCTAACATCTTTAAGAGCAGGTGCTACCTCTGCTAATTCCTTTCAAGGCTGTCTTCTGTGCAGGCACGACATTGCTAGTGCTTGAATGTGAAAAAAAGGACTCTCCTGCAACCTTTGGTAACACCAAACGTTGGAGGCTACGGTGCCTCTGTAAATACAAGAGCCCTGCTTTGATCTTCTTGCCCTTGACCAACATCTAACTTCTGAATTTATATTTTTCTTCTTGCAAATGATTTTTCTTTCCACCATGACATACCAGAAATTGAACTTGTTCCAGATGCATTATGGAAGGCATGCAAATGCAATTCAGAGCCTGCAGCTTTCTCTCACTTTCTCTGTTATTATTATCTACTTGGCAGCACCACAATACTCTTGTGTTACCCAGTATATGAATTGACACCCCCTGGGGAGAGCCTGTTCGTGCCTTCAACCCCTGACCTTATGCCTGAAAAGCTTTTTGATTCATTTCCCCACACATAAAGGCTATTTCTGCTTCAACTCCAGTAATAACATAGGCTGCAGCTGCATACTGAACTACTGAGCACCATACAGAACAAGTTGGAGGATGTGTCCTTGATGAACAGCTGTCATTCTTTATTATCTTCTGTTTTCTAAACAGCTGAGGCTTCCAAGTTGAAAACAAGCCAGCCTCAGGCTGAAAATCCTTGTTGCATAGTTTTCTCTTGTAAAGAACTAGGTGGGTTTTTTAAGGCTACTGCTTCATAGATGACCAGTGCTAGGGAAAACTGTCTGCTGGTGAGCACTGGGTGGACATGAGGGAATGACCAGAGCATGATGTCTAATGATCTAATGTCACTCCTGGTTGCTACCCCTAGGGGAGTGCAAGTGCTCTGCTATCATGCAAAGCAGTGGCAGAGTCCTGGCTGTTCACACTGCTGAGGAAAGTGTCCGGAGTCTCCCCTGTCACATTCCTAAAGACTGCAGCAGAGGGATCCCACAGAACTGCTGGAAGAAGTGGAAGTACATGGGTGAACTTTTCTCACACTGAAAATGAAAGGCAAGATTGATTTGTGATAGCTTTAAGGTTCTGGAGCATCTTTCTAACTGTAGTAATTGGAGTAAGAAAACATGATTCCTTCAAGTCTCCTTCTCTGGAGACTTTCAAAACTCACCTGGATGTATTCCTGTGCAGCATGTCCTAGGTGATCCTGCTTTGTCAGGGGGTTGGAATCATACAATCATAGAATGGTTTAGGCTGGAAGGGACCTCCAGAGGTCATCTGCTCCAATCTCCCTACACAAGCAGGGACATCTCTGCCTAGGGCAGGCTGCTCAGAGCCCCATTAAGCCTGATGTTGATGTTCTCTAGAGGTCCCTTCCAAGCCCTAGCATTCTATGATTCTATGATTTTATGGCTCAGCTGACTTTTTGAGACAGACTGTGTCAGCTGGGAACAAAAAGTGATGGTGCATTTGTCTGTAACAGCAGAGCTATGGGTCCTACCAGTCCAGCGTAGGAGATCATCAGACTCCAAATCCTGAGAAACCCCAGGGAGGTGGAAAGGAAAATTCAGACTGGCTTTGGTAGGATCCAGACTCTAGAAATCTATGGGTGCAGCAACACCCATGACAGGTGGGGTCCCTGGAGATGCGCTGAATAGACAAAGTCTGTGTGATTTACACTCCAGCTGGATCAGTGGTTGCACACCAGGAACTGCTCTGTGGATAAAAAAAAAAGTAAAGTCACACTGAATCTTCTTGCTGACAAAAATAAAATTCAGGAACATCTAGAGACTGTAGGAACCCCCATACGTGTTCTCTTTCTAGCCTCCAGCATGCAAGGCCTCAGCCTCAACATAACTCTTGGCTGGCTTCTTGGACTTTTGACCTCCTTCTTGATTCTTCTGGCTCCCCTTTGCTCTGTCTTTCAGTCATTCTTTCTTCTTGCTGTATATGACAGCAAGCTCATGGGTCTTTAAGCTGTTCTGTGAGCCCTCCACTGGCACTGGCAGGACTCTATATGCCCAGAAGAGAGAGAAAAGGTCTGGGTAACCTCATCACAACAGAAGTCTGGAATTAGTTTGAAAAGAATTATTTAGCAAGTCATAACTTGTGTCCAAGATGGACTACAAAACATGAAGCATGTTTTCAGAATTGCACCTGGTCAGAAGGGTGTTACCAGCTTGTTACTGGTTGAATGGTTGTTAAATGGTTGAAAAGGTTGACATTTTCCTGAATCCCTTTGGCAACTCAAGTCATCACATTTTGTAAGGACTGGCCTCTTTAGATAATCAAAGGTAGAAGTCATGTACATCCAAGAAACAAGCAAGAATGTACCAAAGACCATTTTATTTATTTATTTTCAGTGTTCCATGGCTTCTTCTTAAGTTTCACCTCATCTTCCTGGGCTGCATAACTAGGGACATGTATGGTTTCATTATTCCCCCTGTTTACAGCATCATGTCTCAGCTTGTACTAGTCCATGTCATCACTGTTTGTTTGAGGTAAAAACAGTAGGAGCATAACTTGAACAATGCAAAGTCACCGAATCCCTTCCAAGCATTCACATTCAATCAAACCAAGTGTCAACAAGAATAAAAAAAATCATGAGACAACAATGAGGAAAGTCACAATAGATGACTACAGCAAGCTGCAAAGGTTAAAGGAAAGGAAAACTGCCACTTAATTGTTGAAGACAAGTTGCAGAAATTGGGAAGAGTGATACAGAGCAAGAAATGCTGCATCTGTTTGCACAGGAACAGGCTGTTGAGAGAGGCAAATCTTCAGCAGAACCTCAGGCATGAGGTGCTGAAGGTTTCATGCTGCTGGTCACGGAATTGATGGCATTTCTTCTCTTACCTGGCAACCAGATGTTGCTGCTACAAGAGTCAAGCTAGTATTTAGGGTTTTAAACTGGCAGACCACTTGAAGGCCTTTCTTTTAAAGGAAAAGTTGGGTTTTTTTAAAAAAAGGTCTTTTTTGAGTTGGAAGGCAACATTTACCTTTTTGTCTGATTGATTCACATGATCCTAAAATCTCAGTAGCTGAATTTCCTGTCAAATTTTGCATCTTTTCATCTGGAACTTTAACATGAAAATCCTTTGGCTCACATTTTAGTGTATTTACTGCAGTGTCCAAGATCTGTGAAGATTACTGCACCTTCTTTAGGTGAAATAAAGGTGTTGTTGCAGGATACAGATGGCAAAGAACATGGAAATGAGCCGGTTATTGACTGTCAGAGACAGGACCCAAAAGCTGCATCCATCTTTATTTTACCACTAAGGGCTGAGTGACCCAGCTGTGTGGAGAAGAGATGAAACATCTAAGGGAAGAAATTGTAGTGTACAACTGACTGAAAAATAGTGAGGTGCCATGCTTGTTAGGGCACATGATAGGTTTTTGCTGTAGTTTGCTATTCAGCATCTGATTTTTTGCATCATTTATAAATCAAGACATTCTTATGGAGCTCATCAATCAATTTTAAATAAAATTTCTTAAGTAGCAACATGTAAGGGGGGGAACATGAAACAGAATAAGATGGAAGTAGCTAAATTTCTCAAATTTACTGCATGAGTTGGAGAAATGTATACAGATATAT
This sequence comes from Chloroceryle aenea, assembly GCA_013399075.1. Classification (NCBI taxonomy): domain Eukaryota; kingdom Metazoa; phylum Chordata; class Aves; order Coraciiformes; family Cerylidae; genus Chloroceryle; species Chloroceryle aenea. Next base: position 43,556 of record VWZY01002109.1, on the reverse strand, counting down.
CACAGTGATAGAGAAATATATACAGATGTATCACAGTGAATCCAGGCCAAACAGCCTCAAGGCTCTCTTTTTGCCTCTGGTAAACAAATAAATTTAAAATCTCAGTGCACTGAGAGTGTGGGAAATAGTTTAACTTGTCTGACTTGCACTGAGGTTTAGCAAACTCCCAAGTTCCTGCATCAGCAGCTTCACATCATGCAAGTTTTATGAGAAAAAAAAAAAAAAAGGTCACTAGTTGGAGGTAAAAGAGTTCCAGAGGTAAAAGAAGGCTATAAAATGCAGATTTTGCTAGATATCACTGGCATTGTCCCTTTCAGCCTAGTGTTTTGGATATTTGTAGCAAAGTTTAAATGCTGTGCTTTTGAAAGAATCTGCATTTCATATCAGTTTCCATCTGACCAGGCTTGCAGTTGGCCATTCACTGGAGTGGCATTAAACAAAGGCTTTTGTTTAGCATGGGGCTGAGTGTACACAGCTGAAGAAGGTGGATTGAACTAGCCTGGCTGACCCCTCTTGAAGCTCACACAATCTTTTCTGCTGACAGGGATGAGAGAGAAAAGGAGAGTCTGGGGTCACAGCAGCTTGAGCACCTTAACATCTTCAGAATCGTAGCTAATTTCTCAGCATGTGTCTGTGAGTAGCAAAAGTCACCCACAGGTCTCATGCAAACACAAAAACGTGGTTTTCAGTGTGACTTTGAGTCAGGCATTGTGCACAGGGGGTGCTTCTGATGGCACCTCTGGTTTTGAGTGGAATTAAAAGAGGTGAAAGCCATTTACCTCATGACAGCTTCTCCTCAAAATGTCATTCATTTTTCAAAAGGTAGAAACTCTCCTCAATCACACTGCATGCAATTCCATCAGAATTGTTGAGGAAGAAACAGCTTCTGTCCTTCAATAAAGCAAAGCTTAAATTCAACCCAAAGAAAGCTCCATCTCCATATTTCTGTCCATCCTAAGGAGAGGACATTGGAGAGGACATTGATAATGCAGGATGTGCTCATAAATGTTCTTTAATGTGCCAACATCTCCCCTCAGGCTTGCCTGCTTGCACGGTGCTACCACATGAAAAGCTGGGATGTACCTGATGCTCTCAAATACCAAATGGTGTATCTAGAAAGCTGAGAGAGATGTCAGAGCATGGGGTCATGTTCTCAAAGGTGTTAAGTCGTTTAGCTCACATCAGCCAGGATCTAAATTCACAAAGAGCCTTAGGGTCCTCTGCTCAACTCCTCAGTTGTTAAGAGCAACTGTCCAGTTGCTTCCCAAGGTTTTCTAGGTCCTGGTTTTCCTGAATTGCTGTAATCTGTTGATTTCTAAGGAGAAGAAAATGAGAGGCTTTCATCTGACTAGAAGTGTCACAGCTGAGGCTATTTCTCATTCTACATAGTACCTGGTATTCCAGAACCAAGGCCACCACAGGTTAGATAAGACAGACTCCCATTCTAACCCTTGTGATCTGAGCAGTTAGAGCACACAGAGGCAAGGCTGTGCTGTAGAAGGTAAGGAGGTGTGGGAGATGGAATGCTGACACATTGCCTGCTCAGCATTCTGCCAAAGCTCCCAGGATTTGCATCATGGTTCTCTGATGTGGCTGAGCTATGTCCATGCCTTGCTGAAAGACATAGTACATTTCTACCTTCCTGCTGCTTCTCTGACCCCATGGTAAACCTGTTTGAGCAGAAAGAAAGAAGAAACCTACTCTCAGCCTAAAGTCATTCTACTGCTTGTAGGTTCATTAGTACAAACATTATAATCATATTGCTTCCATCAGTTGCATATGAGTTTACTCATAATCTAGTCACACTGATTTCAGTTACATTCACTTATCTTTGATTTATTGCCTTGTAAGTAATGTAGTGAGCTTGCCATCAATCAAATCTCATTTAACTTAGTTGATTCTTTTCTATACTTTGCTAAACTGCTACTCCTGCTTAATAAATTATAGTGCTGCTTTTATCTGAAGTGCATTCCACACATTTCTGTGGCAAGCAGAGCCTTGATTAGGGCTTTGTAACAAATAATAAGGGGAAGCATCTTTGTATTCACATCCCTGCAACACTCTATGAAGCTTTTACCTCCTGCCTTTGCCTTTTATTCCTGAAGGTGCCTGAGCAGATGCTGGTTGACAAAGACTGTCCAAGACAAGATCGGTGACTGTTTACCCAGCCCCATCATTCCTTCACTCACAGAGGTGATGAAGTTTGGAATGAAAGCTATTGCATTTGAGTAAACCAAAGACAGTTGTAATAACCCAACTCATACTGGAGCACAGGAGCCCTGCTGCACATAGGAACTTGCAGAAAGCTCTGAGCAACAAGCCAAGAAATACCTGTACTGGGAGTAGCAGGCTCTGTGTTAATGTGTGACTCAGGGGAGAAAAGCCCCTGCAGAAAAATGTTGCTTTACACAATGTGGCTGGAAGTTCAACATAGATAGTCCCTAGCATTGTGCTGTTGTTTGTCAGGAACAAGTTGCACATTGTTGTCCTGGATGCAGCAAGAAAGGTCAGGAAGCCTTTGCTGACCTTTGGGATTAAGGTTTTGGAATCTTATCTCAGTAGTACCTGGTGCTAAATCACTTTTACAGTGCAGTGTAGGACCTGTGCATGATTGCTTTTGGCTGCAAGGAGAACTAGCATTTAGTAAATGGTTTGGGACTACAGCAGTAAGTGCAGTGCACACTTGATGGACGGGTCTGCCTGCAGGTCTGGATGTCTTCAGTTACCTGAGGCATGCAGCTTGATATACCACTCATAGTTGGACCTCATCTGACATAGCTTCCATCTGGATGCAAGTGTTGAAGTCACTGCTGAGGTCCTGGGAAGACAGTGGAGATTCTTCTTTTGCTACTGGCTCCTGTTTTGAGTTGCAGGTTTCTACTGGGGGGTTCTCCTTAGAATAGGAGGTTTCAGTTGATATGCTCCACAAGGCTCTTCCAAACCAATACCTATGTGCTTCCTGGGACTACACTGGGTCTGTGGGTCTCTGTGAGGGCTGCCTCCTAGCAGAAAGGTTCTTGCACTGCTCAGTGCAGTAGGATGAGTTTCACTTGAGCTGTCTGTGGGCAAGCCTGACAGAGCCAAACAGTGCCCTCAGGGTGTGCAAAGAGTTGCTCCTCTCCTACCACCTCCCGTGATATTGTGTGGTCCACCTCCCAGAGGGCACACTGCTGTTGAGTAAAGTACTGTAGGAATAAAATCTGCTTTAAGAATCCTATTTGTACAATAAAAAAGCTAGTATATTCTAAAACTGTAACTGGGCCTATGTATAATACCCTGTCTGAAGAAACTGCAGCTCAGAGATATGATTGAATTGACAGATTGCTGTGGATATGGGGTTGGTTTCTGGGTCCTTTCACCCGTGTGATCTGGTCAGGACAAAGGTCAGGCCACTGCAGACTGTGAGGGACAGTGCACACAGTGTGTGGCTGACTGCTCTACCTGTTTGCTAAATGCAGAAAGCATGTCTTGTACTTTGCCACCCTATCATAAGCTCCTTGTGACTCTATTTTTCACTGCCTCCAAATCTTCTCATTTTTCTCCTTCCAAAGGCTCTATTGTATCCATCATTCCTCCCTAAATAGTTTCCAGAGTTTCTCTGTTACAGCTCTCGAGCTTGTTCCACAGTTAGGCTTTGGGTAGAAAGCTTCCACCACAAAGGCCAGGGCCCCAGTCCTGTCTGTGCCACAAGCTGTCACTGATGTCAGGATGTCATTGTCATTAACTGGTTAAGGTGTGAATTCTTCAGCTCATGAAATACCCTACAGCACCCAGTTCTAGATACAACAAGGAGTGGACACTGAGACAAATAGCATTGCCAATCAGAAGGTTTTACTACAGAGAAGAGTCAAGGAGGAGATGTTAATTTAAAGAAAAACTTTCCAAGTAGAGGCAAAAACTTCACGAAAGTTGTTTTCCTATGACTAGAATTCTGGCATCTGTGCATGATTCAGTTCAATCACTGAAAAAGGTGAGGATTAAAGGAGTTTCTTCAGAATCTTTCTTCGGGATAAATGGGAAGACCAAAACAAATGAAACCTAGAGAAGCAGTAGCAGATTATTCTCCTATTCCTGGATTTCTTGAGTCTGTGGCCAAGAATACATATCTCAAGAGTTTACTTTTACACAAAACTCTTACTGGAAGTTTAGTGTTTCCAAAAAGATAGATGGTCAGGGTTAACAGCTGCACAGTATCTCCCCTGTTAGGAAAAGCAGTTCATCTGGAGTTTGATCCACACTGACCCCAAGCTCTTTTGAAATGGGGGCCAGAATGGGTCATTCCGATCTACTGCAATTTGGGGTTTGCTTATTCCTCATTCTTTTATGTAGTTTTCATTGCTCTGTCAGAAAATGATAATAATAAAAAAACAATTAAAAAAATCTCTTATTCTCTTCTTCCTCTGCAAAGGCTTGCCTGTTACCTTCTGAACCATTACCTCTCCTGGCAGATATCTGATTTCAGCTGGAAGGTGGGGAGCAGGGTGCTTTGTATTCTGCAAGGGCATATTCATCTGGAAAGAAGAAAGATGACATTTTCATGAGAGTGAGAAGTGATTCTGAGCCCAGTCCATATGCAGCTGCCATTAACACATTATGAACCACAAAACACTGGGTAGATTTTGTGGTGGCAGGCCAGTTCTCAAGGCACCCAGACGCAGGGATGCACAGTTAGAGGGCAGTGTACTCCTCTGGCTGTGTTTGTCAGAGCACATCACTGATGTGACCACACAAGATACGGATCAGGTGGCAGAACATGCACTCCAGGGGCAATTCTCTGGATACTCCTGCTAATCTGCTAGGATGCAGATGTCAGAGGTTGTGCCAAGCCTGAGAGAAGCACCTAAGCCTCAGTTTTGGTAACCTGGGTAGTATCTGATGGAAAAAAAAAGTGGAACCACGTTTGTTTCTGTATGTAGTTTGCACGAAAGCAACTCCTGAGGTATCACTTTCTGGTTTGTGTTGAAATGAAGCAAGAAATTAAAAGACAAGGGGTTAGAAACTGTCTGTGCTCTGCAAAGCCTTTGCAGTCTAGTATCCAAAAGCAGCAGAATTTCTAGCTTGCTCTCCACTTGTCTTTCCTGAGAAAGAAAGGCAGCAAATGCAGAAAAGTGAAGCCTGAACAGTCACTGCAAAGGGAAAATCCACTCTTTGAACCTTGTAAATGGTGAGATCAATGCTTTGATTTCACAGGTTGTGCTCAGGCCTACTGAGGTCACCTACCTGTTTCATAGTAATCATATACATGTACTGGCACGGGTTTGAGATCTGAGATAGGCAGGCTTTGCTCCACACTGAAGGAGAAGGTGATTTCCTTCGGGGACACCTGGAAATGGCAAGACGAGAAAATGCTTTAGACTTTTACTTTTCATCTGCCTCGGAGGCTAAGGTTGAACAGATGCATTTCTGGGTCAGACTGGATGACAAAGTGCCATTCTACAGTTCTCTCCAGATTGTAAACTCGATGTCAGATGGGATAATGGTTTAAAAGCTGTTGCTAAATATGTTTTATTGCTAAAATTGTGTTCTTTTCTTTCTCTTTGTATTCTCTCTTTCTTTCTTTCTTCTTCTCTTTTCCTTTCTTTGTATTTCCAATGCCAGTTACCCCAACCCTTCCCTGGTTACTGGGGCTTTCAGCACATCCTTTCTTTCTTTCTCACACTTTCTTTACTTGCCTTTTCCCAACTAAAATCACCTTCAGCAGCCCAATGAACCTTTCCCACACTTTTCTCTCTAATCACTTTGAACTCAAGATCTCCACCAGTTCAGTTCCTCATTCCACGCTCTTCCAGCCAAATGTCCCGAGCTTTCCTTACTCATCTCCCTCAACTTCTCAAGTTTTCTTTTATGTGCCTGGGACTGTTCCCCTGCCCTCTTCTCCCTTTTTATCTTGCTGACCTCTTTATAGGAATGGAGCCATGGGCAGGGGCTCTGGAGAATTTCTGCATCAATGTTGCTCTGCTGTGTAAGCTTTTCACATCTCAACATCTCAGCTTCTCTGTGAATTCATAATACTAACTGCAGTCTTCCTTATTAGATCCTTGGAGACCAACTAATAACAATTGCTGTTTGAGAGGTAGAAATCATTACTATTTCTTTTTGCTTGCTCTCTTTTTTCGTTCTTGGTATTTTAAGATCCCTTGTGCTTTGATTTTCATCTTTCTCCTCTCTCCTTCCCTTTATTAATGTCAGTGATGTAGGAGGACTAGGCTTTTCATACAGAAATCCCTCTAAAAGGGAGGGGATGATTCTGACTCCCTGGAAAACATTCTCAGATCAAGTGATGAGCAGCATCTTGGAAGCTGAGGAACACTGGGAACTTCTGCGATATGGAATTCTTTAGTACTAAGTGCATCTCTTCACTCTATATATGTTTGATATTGGACTGGGTGAAGTCCATTTACATCTTTAAGATGCGTGTATTGCTAATCTGCTATTAATGGGATAAATCTCCTATCTCAGAGCCTGTTTTAAACTTCCAGTTTAATAAAACAAAGAAGAAACCACCAAACTTACCTTGTGAAGGTAGAAGAGGATGTGGTTCTCCTTGATGTCTCCACAATCCACAAAAGAATTCTGGTACTGAAACTTAAAATAAGGCAAATGATAGCCATGTTAACACAGTAGATCTGCCAAGGAACCTTGCAAATAATGATTCGATAGCAAAATAGGTTCAAAGTGTCTGCCATGCTCCTCTTGTGCCACCCCACCATCCCGTGGCCAAAACAAGAAATGCAAGTTAAATATTTTCGTAGTGTGAGGAATGGAAAGCAAACACGAGGATAAACAGTTTTTACAAGTTAGCTTTGGGGTTTGTGGCTTTTAAAGCTAACTTAAGGGTGCTTCTCTTTCAATGAGAATTCACAGTTACACAACCATTTCTGCAACTCAAGATAACTCTCTGGTTGATTGTATCTTGAAAAGAAAACAAAAAGTAAAAAAAAAGTCTAGAAAAACACACGAGCAAAATGTTTTACTAAAAAAATACACAAAACCAAAATATCCCAAATGTTGAAGAACAGCTGCTTTTTACCCATGTAAAAATAAAGAGAAGAAGGCTGACAGACAGCAACATCTTAAAGGAAAAATAAAGGGTTTGCTGGTCAGCACACTTGTCTGGCCATGCCTCTCTGTGTTTGTGCAAATGCTGCCTTTTCTGTCTCTCTTGATCTGTGTGCCCAGTCACCTATAGAGTGTATATTTGTACAGCACACATTCTGCCTATCAGGAATACACATTCAGCCTTGCTGGTGGCTGGACCAGGGGATATGAAGCTGCAGCAGTCTCACCTCTGTTGGGCTACTGGATTTGGCAACTCCTAACAGATTTGTCTTCAACAGATCACAGAATCACAGTATCATTAAGGTTCAAGAACACCTTCAAGATCATCAAGTCCAACTCTCTAACTAAACCATGTCCTGAAGTGTCACATCTACATATTTGTTTGAACACCTCCAGGGATGGTGACTCCAACCCCTCCCTGGGCAGCCTGTGCCATTGCCTAACAACTCTTTCAGTACAGAAATTTTTCCAGATGTCCAACCTAAACTTCTCCTGGTGCAACTAAAGCCAGTTCCCTCTGCTCCTATCGCAAGTTACTTGGGAGAAGAGACCAACACCCACCTCACTACAACCTCCTTTCAGAGTAGAGTCCAATCGGATCTCCCCTCAGCCTCCTCTTCTCCAGACTAAACAACCCCAGGTCCCTCAGATGCTTCTCAGCAGACATGCTCTCCACACCCCTCACCAGCTTTGCTGCCCAGATGAACAGCTACGAGTCTAGGACACAGAGTATGGGACAGAAGGCTACACCCAGGGACTTAGTGGAATACCTCTGGGGCTCCCATTTGTTAATCACAGACTATTTTTATCAGCTTCCTATGTTTTCAGGGTTTACCATCCACTTTACTCCCATGCTTTACCTTTTGCAGCGAAGATCTTACAGGAACAAAACCTGAGAGCATCTTCACATCAACAATAGCCATGTTGGAGACTTGGCGGTTTCCTGTGTAACTAAATTGAGAACATTTCTGTCAGGCAGCTCTGCAAATGCAAAGGAGACCAGCAAATGACATTTTCAGCACCCAATGATCTTGTTTGTCTTCCTGCAGCTGCACAGTACCAGGAAACCATCAGCACTTAAATCCTTCCTTGCATGCTTTGACAAACAGTGAATGCAACAGGGTAGGTCAATAAGAGGAACTTACCTTGCAGAGAGGACAAGGTCAAACTTTGGTGGGAGGTTGCTTGTGCAGGATACATTAGCCTGCTGTACAGAGAGAGAAAATCCTGCAGCTTTTTTTGGCAAATGGACGTTGTATCTCAGGGTGGTCTGAAAGAGATGGGAAGTGTGAGATGGTCACAAACTTGTAGGTTTTGAGGCTTTGGCATGAGGTCTGGAGAGGAATGAGGTATGAAGGACACCCTGCTTAGTTCTCAGGGGGTAGTGCTGAGTTTCCAGCCTGCTTACCTGCAGATAGACACAACCAGAGCCATTCACTTCCACACTGTAATTCCCTGGAAGGGTGGGTAAGGAAGCCTGCTGCAGCAAGAAGCGGTTCTTGTCATTCACCTGGAAAGTCTTACTGGGGGATTCCATGAAGTTGACTTGGACTGTGTTAAGACTTTCTTTAGAGAAGGTGATGTATCCATACTGGGCTAAAGCTTGGAGACCTACAACAGTGTCCTGAAAAGAACAATGATCCATAATGAGATAGGTCCCCAGCTGCAAGATGTTGCATGGGATTACCATGGTTCCCATTTCCCAACTCTTTGCCACTGCTCATAAATGGAGGGGAACATTGCAAAAAGCTAAGGAGGCAAAATAAAAGTTCTGGGATAAGAGATTTGAATTATCCCAGAAAGCCTGGGAAAATGTGTCAACAGCAACTGCTATGTACTGATGACTTGAAAATCAGGTAGGTTCAAGCATCAAGCATCATACCCATGCACATGTCATACTATCAAGATCCAGTTTGCAGGCTGGACTGCTCCCAGAAGCTTTAGTTTAGCCACACTCAGTTGTTACCTGGCTGGAGGAGAAGCCACCATATGCGTTCTGTTGTTTGACAAGCCAGTGCACAATGCGAGAAATGTAAGATAAATCTTCTGGAGTAAGTTTGGCTTTGTTGAGTAAAGCCAGGAGCACATAGCTGGTAATTTCAATCTCAGCAGAAGGGGCATGAGAATACAAGATAGGGTCATACTCTTCTCCTGGCTTATTTTCTCTCTGCCAATGAACTGCACCACCTGAAAATAAAAGTGGGGTATGAAAAGCATGGAAAAATCACTTGTTGGTTAATTCACTTACAGTATCACATGGGACACATTCCATCAGCTGTACTGCCTGTATCATGGCCACACTGAACTTACCATCTCTGGTAGCTCTCTCATCCAGCTTCTCAAGGAAGAACTGACGTTTTTCCTCTTTGTTAGCTAATCCATAAGCATAGGCAAAGAGGGCCTGGTTATACAGGTTGTGGACACCATTGGCAAATGCAGCCTCCAAACAGTTCATGCCACTCTGAATGATGGGATGCTAGTAATGCAAAACATAACAGGGTTGTCAGTTGCCTCAGCTTCTCTTTAAGCTGCTATCACTGATCCTTCAGGCTAAAGATACTCGTGATCCATGGCATGCGTGCCTACAGTGTATATCTTGTAAAAGTTGCCCTCCTAGTGGTGCTGCCTTCTTTATTTAGAGACTGGTTCTTTTCCTGACTTGTGAGATGACCTTATGCAGATGAATCTTTTGTCCCTTGGTTAATTTAGCTCTAAAATGTGGATCTTTTTTACAAAACTATGTAAAGTGTATTGAGACTTCATGATGAAGCAGGCTTTCTCAGATGGGTGTATTATTTATTTGCTAGCTATAGCTATCAGCAGCCTTCTAGTCTTCCAATCTCTGTGAGCTCTACTTCAGCTCACTCATCACCAGCATGCTACTAACCATGTCCTACCTATGCAGCTTCACTTATAGAAGTGTCATCAAGATCTGGAGCTTCTTAAGAAGAATATATTTGTCAGATTGGGAACAATTCTCTTCTCAATTTTAAAAAGAACAAAGTCAGCAAAAATACAGGGTCTGAAGGATATGCAGGAAGTACACTGCAGAGAACAGAACCAAGCTCTCATCCCCCTGTGCCTTGATTCCAACCAGCAGAGCTTTTCCTTCCATTATTACAATGACATAGGAAATGGAAACACATCTTGAATCTAAATGTACAGAGAGAGTTTGTAGGACTGAGGATTTGGATAGCTTGGACTTTTTATTGGGAAAATTCAGAGAAAATTCCAGACTGGACTCCGCATAAAGTGTGAAAATTGAGTCTGGATTTTGCACCTACATAAACTACCATTGTTTAACACAACTGGATTCATCAGGGATTTCTCAAATTGCTCCATAGAAACTGGATACATAAAAGATTTGTAACACTTAACAAGTACTTATGGCAACTATCTGTTCTGGAAACAGATTTCCTTAGCTGACCCTACTGTCCTCTAATTGGTATTTACCACATTGTTGAAGAATATGGATGCAAGGACTATGATGTGCACTGTGACAAATGGCTGACCAGACTAACAGAGCATAACAGCATCAAATACCTACCGCAGTAGAGTGTCCAGCCTCCAGCAATGCTGCCACAACGTAGGCTGTGAGTGAGTATTCCCTTTCTTCTCCACCCTGAAGGAAAATACAAGCAAAGGACAAGTCAGTACAGATGTCCTAGAAAGAAACAAAAGATGAGTTAATAGTTTAGATAGCATTTATATTTGCAATCAGAATAACTTCTGTCTTCCTTGTGTGCACAAGAGCAAGAAAGACCAAGTTTATTCAGGATAAAGCCCAAGATACTTCATGTATTTTCCTGGCTTTTGCATGTATTCAATGAAGCATATTAAAGCCTGTGTCTGAACACACAATGCAGTGGTGAAAAATAAAACCTGAGACTTAGAAACAAGTAGAACTTTCTATCTCATCATCAATAGCAGACATAAGAATCACGCCCTGCTTTTATGAGAGACACGAGAGAACAATACCAGGAAGAGTCAGGGTGTGACAATGAGCTTATGTGTGTCAGAAACAATTGAAATCAATCCCGATGTTAGGACTGAAAGTTTGGGAGTTACCTTCAAAGCATTGTTGAAATGTGACCCAGCATTTTCAAAGCAGCCATCTGACTTCTGCTTGCTTGCCAGCCAGATCAAAGTTTGAGCCTGGACATGGTCATCAATGTAGATGTAGCGCCTGGCTTGCTGGAAGGACTTGTACACAAATGCAGTGAGCCTGCAGGGGAACCAGAAACAGAGACCAGGTAAGGTGTGAACAAGACCAAGAAGGTTTATCAGCAACTGGATGTGGTTAGAAAGTGACATAAACTGAACTCCATAATGTCTGAGGTAAAAGAAGCAAGTGTTTCTTAAGTTTTTAATAAAGAAGGTAGCTAAAAACCTGATAATAAAAACCATACCTGAGGTTTCTGCATTACTGTGCTGAAACTGTTCTCTCAGAGCAGGGGGAAAACACCTTGATGGCTGATGATAGCCATTTCTAATCTTAGAATTATGAAATCATCTAGGTGGGAAGGGACCTCTGAAAAGTCTCCAGTCCAACCATCTGCTTCACCTAGGACCAGCTTCAATGCTCTGTCAGACTGCCCAGTCTCTTGTCCAGTCGTGTGGTGAAAATCTCCAGGGACACGTGTGTGTCCTCTCTGGGCATTTGTGTCACTGCTGCAGCTTCTCCTGAGGAAGTTTTTATTTCCTTCTCCCCAGCTGGAGATTTCCCTGTTGCAGCTTGAGTAAGGACAAACTGTTGTCCTTACTCTGTGCATCCCTGACAAGAAAAGTCTGTCTTTTCTACAGTCCCCATCTTGATGGTGTAAAGCTTTGAATAGCTTCAAAAATAAGAATCAAGACTTTTCAAATCCTAAAGATCCTGCACTAGGGAAATAGAAAGTGTCATCACTTACCATACACTCCCTTCCCTATCTCGTGTCCCAAAGGAGCTGTAGGATCCATCTTGGTGTTTGTATGACAGCTGTTTTTGGTACCCTGAAAGCACAATAAAGAAGACATTTTCTAATCACAGAAGAGGTCTATTTCTGCTATTTATTCAACTGAAGCAGTAACACTTCTGGATTTAATGTTAAGTAATGTGTCACAGATGAATAGTGTCAGCCACTATGGATTCTAGCTGCTTTTGCTCCTGGAAGTACGACATGCTTCTCTGGGCTCCTGTCATTGGGCTGCTGTCATTGCCTGCTCCTGTGCAATAACCATGGTGTTACAATTCAGAGACCAGTGTTCACCATGGAGAGCTTTAGAGTTCACAGCACATGGTCACAGGATTAGGTGGAAGACTCTGAAAGGTTCTTACCTCTGGATAAATATCCAGTACCCTTGATTCTAATCTCTTCAGTCAGCTGCCCAGTTTTATTCAAATAATCCAGGGCATAGATGTTGGGTGTGAACAAAACCATGTTCTGTTCTCCACATCCATAAGGCATATTGAGGAGGTTCTCCATGTTCCTCAGAGCTGTACCCAAAATGTCTCCTGGGGAATGAAAGATGTAAGAAGTCAGTTCAAACATGTTTGATTACACTGCTTTGTATTAATATTTTGTTTTGTATTATCTTATTACAAACCCAAGGGCAATGATCAATACAGAATAATCACAGTAACCAAACACAGCCAAGAAGAAAGGCTGAAATGCCCCATTTCTTCTTTTGTCTTGTTTTTGATTCTGGACACCTGAGAGAAACTGAGAATTAGAAAGCACCAATATTGTCTGGCATGGGTTGAGAAGCACCTATGAATCCTTAGAAGGGTTACATTTTCCTTCTGTTTACAACCTGCTCCCCATTTGTGTGTACATGTGAGAATGATGTGTGGGGTATTATGGGTTACAGGGGCTGCATTGTACAGTATCAACACACCTCACGTTGACCTCGTGCAAAACAGCTGGGTTGAGAAAGCTGCCTGAGTTCAGAACCTCAAAATTTTCACTGAAGAGACTTGTCAGTCTTAACAGTGACTTTAAGATCAGTAGAGTTCACAGCTGAAAGTCTTATTCTATGGAAATTTTTCAGCAGACAAATGTTTTTCATTATACAAAAGCACTGAAATTTAAAATCATTCAGTGAGGAAAGTTCTGAAGGCTTCTTTCCAAGAAATCAAAATATTTGTATTCAAAGAAGTCTGCCTCATCTCACTTTTCAGCTAAATTGACTGTTGTGCTCTACAGAACAGGATATGCTAATGCAGTATAATCAGAAATACAATAGAAATTGAAGCAATTTGACTATTTTGCTCTCTTTTGATATGAGAGAATTCCGAGCAACATTCACTACCATTTTGCAAAGTAAGAAACATTTCCTCTAAAATCAAGATGAAATATTTCCTCAGCTTTACATTAGCTTTGCACATGATGGCATCTGGTACAGTACTAAAGGAATGCCATTTACTTTTAGTCTAAGTACAAAACTTACCAATAACAGAAAAATAAGCTCTGGCTGATCCCTGCACTAGGTTTCTTGGCAGGCTGAGAGACACTGGTTCAGAAACTGTTAGACCTGATGAGAAAATGTAACAAGAAGAATTATTAAAATCATCTCTTTTTCCAGAAGTCTTCACTTTGTAAGTGATGTGACCGTTACAGTCTGCAGTCTGGGTAATTAAAATGCTGCAGAGAATTGCCCAGTGAGTCAAAGATATCTCAGAAAAGGAGGGAAAGGGAAAGGGAAAGAAGGGAAAGGGAAGAACTTCCCTTACCTTTTGTACAGACGAGGGAGCTCTGAGTCAATTCCCTTTGAATACCTTCAGGCTGTTTGAGGAAAGGGAAGTGATGAGGAAGAGGAAGAAAATTGTAGAACATCACCATAAAACCATGAATATTTAACAGTGTATCACAGTATGTGGATGTGGCTATCCAGACAGTGTCCCACTTGCACCCAGTCCTACCCTATCTCCACTAGAATATCCCTCTCTCTTTCACCCAACACCCTGTCCAGAGCACCTTCCTCCTTAGAAAGTAATTATAAAATAGACATTTCCAGCCTCTGAGAGGGACTCTAATCTCATGCAGCTGCTGCTTTATGATGCTCAAGATAAATAATCTTCCTTTCATACCTGCCCTCCACACCCCTCCCCAGTATTAGAGGCTTACTTATAGGTAAGGTATGGAATATCCCTCCCTCCCTTCTGGCCACATCTCTGCTGACATCAGTGGGGTGTCAGAGCATGCACGCTCATGGTCCCAGAAAGAAAACAGCAGCAAGAGGACAGTGGATGCCACAAATTGTTGTGGTTTACACTCTGGTTTTCACATGGAGAAGCCTACCACAGACAGCCCCATCTTTGTCAGCTGCCTCCTCACACTGTCAAAGTGCTTCTAGCCCACAGCTACAGGAATTGCAGATCCACAAAGCACGTGGATATTTCCCACCGTACCTCCACAAGTAGAGTTCGAATCAATGTGTCCCTGTGAACTGTCTCCTGTTCTGGGGATGAGCTGTTTCCAGTACCTCTGGTCTCCAGTTTGGCCTCAGCAGTAATGGTGAATTTCACCTCACCTGGAAAGCCACCCAGCAGCCCAAGAAAAGAAAGTTTTCTTCAATGTCTACAGTTACCACTGGTTTTCATCACCTCTCCCAGGCTGAGGACAGTACTCACCACCAGCCCCACCCCTTCCTAGCCTTGTGCTGAGTTTCCTCTGGCCTAGGGCAGGGTTGCAATAGTTATAGCTCTGCTGCCTCTTTTCTTCAGGTGCAATTTGTTAACTGAGAGACAAAGCACTGAGGATCACACCCTTAAGTGAGCAGCTTTGCAGGTGTTGCTCACTTCACCCCTGCAATCATGGCAAACTGGAAATCCAAAATATTTTTTTTTTTACTTGGAACAAAATGGATTATTATCAGAGTTACCAGGGAGAGACAGCAGATTGCTTTTTTTTTCTCAGCTCTGCAGTAGATGTCACACTATAACATTATATCTCACTATAACTTTCCATCTTTCTCAGTAAGTGTGAAGGAAATCAGTCATACTAACTACAGGGTTTTAGAAACAACCTTTTAAAGAAGAAGTCCAACTGTGGTTCATTTTGAGAAGAATCTTTGTTAATTAAGATTTTTTTATCCTTCAGCTTTTGGTGCACTTACACATGCAAGCCATTGTAAGTGCTTTTTAAAAAAAAAGAACATTGACCTGATCTCAGTGTGAATTAACACAGCTGGAAAACATCCTCTTTGCCTCTTGAGATCTCAGTCCAAAGTTACTAGCAATTTTTATTCTTACTGAATATTAGTTAGCTGCAAAACTGCCAGTTAAAAAATTAAATCCTGCCAGTATTTCATACATACTGGCAAGTGAAGAGCTCCTCCTAAAATGGACAGAAGATGGACTAGCAAAAATCAGAAGAGATAAAACACCAGAACAATTCACTGCTCATTCAGTTTGTGGAGCAATAAATGGAGTTATCCAGAAATGTCTGCCTGTGGATTATTGATGTTGCATTAAAGGGAGGGGGTGACAGAGGTAGAAAAATCAAACAGGGTTCTATCAAGGTGATAAAAAGACAAACTTACCAAGTTTGCTGGGGCTAATGGACCAAATATAAGTTTTTCTTTCATTGGCACACACCCTTGCTGTGCTGCCCTCTGGCAGAAGGATTTCTTCCTTGTACTCACTTGACTTTGCGAGTACGGCGCTGATCTGAGACAAAGAAAGAAGGAGCAAGATTACATAGGAAGTGTAATGTTAGGCTGCAGAACAAAGGGGATTTAACTGCAGAAGCTGTTTGTCATCTGAGTCCGTGGTACCAGGACAGAAGAATGGGGCATTTGTCTGAGGAAAAGGCAAATTTTCTGCCCACTATGACTGTTTTTGACAGAAGTATATGAGCGTGTCCATGCTCTAATGAGTCAAGTCTTCTTAGGAGTTACTGGTACATACAACATGATCAATATGTATTGTATTTTACACAGAACATTATCCATCCCCTCTGCTCAGGTTCCTCCTTCAGGAGAAAAAAGAACTAAATTTTGTATGCATAACAAACAAGTTCTTATCTTCCATGAACAAGCCACAGTGATCACTGGTCACATTTTCCTGATGTTAGGACACAGGGATGGGTCCAGGGAGGGAGGCTGAGAGAGAATGTGTCAGACTAAAGTTAAACATTTATTTCTGCATTTATGCTACATTATCACAGAATCCTAGGGGTTGGAAGGGACCTCGAAAGATCATCTAGTCCAACCCCATTATGATGCTGGGATCTCTGGGAAATGGAAAAAACATATAGGAAATAAAAGAAAACTTGATATACCTGGATGCATTCATTGAGGTAGTTGAAGACATTGGCTATTAAATTAAATTTTTCCCCTCGAATGACAGAGTATGGCAAAGTGAGATCCACAAAGAATGGTTGGAATGCTGTAAGTGAAACAGGTAAGGAGACGCCAAACCCAGCATCATCCTGCATGCAGAAAGCACTGGCTTTCCATTCTGTGATGGTGTCAGGAATGGTGTAAAAGACATTGACCTCTCCCTTGGAACTGGGGAAAATAAGAAAATCAAAATGAGAAATAATCTTTGGCATTTTCAAGCCAAATTATCAAATAGAGCCCCTGCTTGATTTAGTACTTCTCTTTACATCTCATTTCTGCAAGATGCCTCTCCATATTTAAAAAAATGTTATAAAACTGGAAGTAAAGATGAAGGTGCTGGTACACTACATGTTAAAACGTTACTTGGAAGAATACTCAGGTTTTAAATTTAGAAATTCCGTTTGTTTAAATACCATGATGTCAAAACATACAGGTTAGAACCAATGAATTTGGATTAATGCTCTAGAACAGCCCCTCCATCCACAGCTAAAATGGAGATATTCTCATTGCAGATGCTGTGATATCCTGGAAACACAAAATAATCTGTGTTTTCTACTGCTGAATTAGGAGACCTTCACCTACAAAACAGATACATGTTCCACAGCTGCTTTTCAGAATTCATTTCAGCAACATGTACCAACTCAAAAATCCACACAAGAGATAAGAAATCAGGGTAAAAATACTCACTCAGTCTGAACCAGATCCCAAATCCAAGTCTCAGGGAAGAATTTCCGAACACTGTTAAATCTGCCTCCAAGAAAAGGCCCCGACCTATCTTCATCACCTGTGGTAAAAATAGAATGTTAGAGAGGTCAGGCCAGAAGAATATGAACTGCTGTCAGACATGCTCAAATACACTAAGTATTCTGTCTGAGCATTTTTCCATTCTTTTCCCCAAAGAAAAGAAAAGAAAAGAAGAGAAGAGAGTAAAATACTAACAGATATAGGTTATGGGAAGAAACAAATATTTACCTAGTCTCTTTTCCCACCAGATAATACTAGAAAATACTAGATATCTACTACATAAAACTAGAAAATTATGCAAATCATTTCACTTCATTTCATATTGGATGGTCTCACAGTCCAGTTAGAAAGCACATTCCTTGTTCCCTACCACTAGCTCTCTTTGATTTGCAAATGGCCACCAGTAGCCAGTACTGTCACCAAAGCTGATAATGCTTTATAAACCTCCCTGAGAACATAATCATTTTTACCCTAGTCAGCAGTTAAAACTGAAGCTGAATATCCACTGAAAAAAACCCCCACTTTTGTTCACATATTCAAACTCCAGGTCTGATATTAGGAAATGAGGTCATCTTTCCAGTTTTGCCATGGACTCACCTGTGGTGTTCAACAGCTCATATATCATGGAGGTACCTCAGATTTCCTAGCTCTATCTTATTTTGATGGGCTTAGAATGATAGAAACACAGAATCATTGAAAAATTCTAGCCTGGAAGGAACCTCTGGCATTCTTCAATCCTATCTCTTTGAATACTTCTCCTGTGCCTCTAAGAGCTCCTTCTTAAAGAATGTCCAGCATTCCACTGCCCTGTAGGATGGGTCCAGGCAGCGTATGGGGCCCTCTGTTCCCCTCAGAAGGGAATCACCTACCACAGTGACCCTCCTTTTTTCCTTACTGCAAGCAATTCAAATGCATGGGGTTGGTTTACTGACCCCAGGCAACCCCCTGGTAAGACTCCCACCTACACCATTTTCTTGGCCTTCAAGTTCCAGAGCTCCAAACCTATTGTGCAGGGGCAACTGGGAAGGTGAGGGAGGCTGGAAGGGGTTTCACCTGCCTGCCCATGAAGGAACCCATTTCCATTTCCACCTCAAAAACTTAGTGCTCAGACACAGAACTTCCTGGTGCCACTGCCTTGCTGTTCTCAGTCAACTCTTGCTGATCTCTAAAGGCTTTGGACACCACTGCATGCTAAGTATGCTGCGTGCTGTGCAAATTCTTCATGTTGGAAATTGCCATTCTTTTTCTGCATTATTTCCTTTTAAAGATTTAATTGAATTGTGATTCGACAAAAGGTTCTGACCTGAAAAGCCCTGAAAATTTGCTATCAGTTTATGAAAGAAGTAATGTCCCAGTATTCCCTGTCTTTTCCATATGCAGCTTGTACTTAAGTGAGAGAGAGTTGATGCCACTGCAAGGGCTGTCAGAAAGAGATTACAAGAAGCAGTCTGGGACACAAAGACCTATTCTCAAAAAAACCCTGCTGTTAACAACAATGTTGGCTGTTATTTCATATAGGCAACAGTTCTGAAGACTAGATAGACTGGGGCTGGAGATACAGTGTGAACCTTCTTTTACCTGCGCCATTCGCAACCTCATGGGCAACACCGTGGTCAAAATAGAAAGGGTACTCTTCTGTATCTGATTTGCCTTCGTTGCACAGAACTGGCTTCCGCAGCACAGAGTTGGTGAAAACCTTCAGGCCCATATCCTGGGTGTGAAAGAATCAATCATGTCACTCAGGGCATGCATTAGCTCCCAGTGAATGCCACTTCTTCCACCTGGGTTTTCATACCTCCTCTCTCTTGTCCCCCTTTACATCCCATCCTTTCAACCCTGAATGTCACAACTCTTATTCTCCAACCTCTATCTTTCTCATGGAGAAGTGACACCTGGTGTCCTATGAAGACCAGTAATCATGGGGCTTATGTTAGGTCTCAGGCCATAGGTCCAGTGGGAAGCAGAGGCAAGTGTGTCATGAACCAAGTGGCTTGCATCACAGGATCAAGTCTTTACTAGGAATGAGCCAAGGCCATGATCCTGCTTAAGAAATGTCTACTGATGCATGGGCAGGATCCCAGCAAGCATATCTAGTGGTGATTTTCAGTCTTCCTGAGTAAGAGGTGAGGATAACAAAGCAGAAACTGTGTGACTGGACACTTTAGACAGTTCTAGGTTTCAGCTGCCTTCTTTTAGAGGTAAAAGCCACCATCTGAGAAAGTTAAATGCTAATGTGCATGAATTCTTCTGGAATACCTCCCCTTAAAGAACCATCCCAGAGCACATACCTTAAAAATAATGTAGACATCACCATCACGACTGACATTCACAGGTTCATAGTACAAGCCATCAAAAAAGGTGGTTTTGACTGGGATACACTCCACTGGGTTGTCATCTTCCAGGTTGATCCCATTGTAATAGTAGCCATATAAATCATTCACACGTAGTTGGTAGTACACCTGGGAGGTGAGAACAGCCAGGGTAATCACAAAGAAGATACCAGGAAGGAGAGAAAATCACCTATGTTCAAAGCTTATGGTGGCCTCTGAGTGATCCTGTAGACTGGGGTGGGTTTGCATAGTGGAGATGAGTAAGCAATTTGGCTAATGATAAACAAGAAGAAAGGGAATCTACCTGTATCTGGACTCATTCTGAGCTGCAGTGCCTTTGTGAAGTGAACCTGAGCAAAAATCATGGGGACACACTCCTGAGTTATGCAAAGAGGACACTGGAATACAACCAGATACTGATGTCTACAGCTTTTGTGCTGGACCCAAGGCCTGTGTGAGTCATAAAATGCAATTTTGACAGAATCATTCCCCAGAGACATCACTGGTGGGAATTGGAATGTCATTCTGGATGTCCCTAGGTCAAAACAACACAGGACTGGGAAAGTGGCTTACACTCTCAGCAGATAACTCTTGTTCAGGATGAAGAAGAAGGACACTCTGATCTACAGCTCGCAGAGCACAGTAGGAGTTGGCAGCAGCTTCAAGGTGGAGACCGACTTTAGATCCTGGCAGACCCTGCTTCCCTGAGAACTCGAGCTGGAGCTAGAAATGAATAAACCCAAGACAACCACACAGAAATGAAGTGAATCAGACTGGCACATAGGTCTGTATCTTACCTTCCACCAGCACTCTACTCTCTGTGAATCAAAGCTTCTACTTCTCGATGGCCTTTCTGAATCCTTATTCTGTAAAAATTCACAACCTCTATAATCCCTTTGTCACATCTCTCTCCCCACACCATTGAGAACTGAGTCTGAGCACACACGTCAATTCCAGGGACAGCTCCTCATGCTCCCAGGTACATCTCTACCTTTTTCAATCCTAAAAGCCATCTCAAGTGCAGGGTTGTTGATGAAGTAATTCCCTAACTGTTCTCTCAGCAAAAACCCAGCTGATATAGCCCTTAAGAAGAAAGCAAAGGTTTTCACCTTGTTTTTGAAGCATACATCACTGTGTATCTCAGAGCTGTCAGCCACTATCTCCCCATGAGGATGCACTGTGTAGAGCAACAGTCTGGCACTGGGAGCAAGCTTCTCAGTGACAGTCAATGTGATGGTGAATGTACCTCTGGGAGCTGTGGAAGGAACATGGAAAAAGGGATGAGAAGCCATCAGAAGAGATTAGACAAACCTTGGCATGTTGGAAGGACCACATATTTATCCATAACCTACCAGCACCTTTAAAAAACAGGGAAGCTGGATATTGGAAGATTCATCTCTCAGTGGCTGAGACAACAACTCACATCAGCAAGACAACAGAAACAAACTGGAGGATGCTGAGAGCAGGGTGCTCTGCATAGAGGGGTCTGAGCTGAGTAGAAGCTGGACAGGGAGATCTGTGCATGATTGCTACAAAAGCAACACAGCTCTTTTGAGAGCTCTCTTGCCTGTTGATCTCAAACCTAAAGCCTCCTACACCAGAGGAGATAGGCCAATCTCCTGAGTAAAGGGAGAGCTGACAAATATAAAGTTCTTATCTACATGGTTGACAACAACCAGGGCAGGGAATTAAGCCTGAGAACAAAGATGGCAAGTACTAAACAACAAGTTTTATATGTGGAGTGAAGCTTACTTAAGTCACCTACTGATGACTTAGACCACATTCTGCAAGAAAGGACATTTTTATCAATGAAAGAACAAAGTTCATTTTTCTGTGATTTGCGAATATTTGGGAACTTCTTAATGCACAAAGAATTCCAGGCAGTTAACTGCTAACTAACCCTGACAAATGGGACACCTATGATTTCAAACTTCAAGAAGCTTTAGTCTTTGAATTGGTGAAGAGTAGAATGACACTGACTAACTGTGAAACTCTGCCTACTCCTTGGCAAGACATAAACCATAAGAAGGTCACATTCCTTGTGTTCAGTCACAACAAAGTTTTCACCTTGCAACTAACAAGATAAATTTGATTATGATATGGGGGATTGTCTAGACACTGCAACAAAAGCAAATGATACTGTGAGTGGGGACAGGTCATGGGGTTTAAGAACTAGTACCTAATTTAGCTGCTGCAGTTATCTGCTTTTTATCCCTTCTTACAAAACTTACTCATACTCTGGTGCTCAAAATGATGCTCTCAAGTATCAGTAGTAATATGGTCTAGAACTTACCACCAGAGATGCTGACTTGCTTCTGGCCACTGAGAATAATTTTTCCTTTTTTCATCACCTGGGCACAGAAAAAGCTTATGAGACAGGATCAAAAGCAACTCCTCACTTCCCCCGTGATTTCATTAATTTTCAGAGAAGCTTTAAAGGCCAGCAAAACAAGCTGTGGTCTGTAACCACTGTCTGGTCTGGAGACTGCTGCCTTATATGGTGTTCCAGAGAAAGAGAAATAAAATAGCACTTACCACATAGTAGAAGTTCGTGTGATTGGCATTGCTGTAGCCCTCTCTGTTCAGGACATAATGAACTTTGATCAATTGCTGCTGCCCACAGCTGAGCTTCTCCTTCACTGGTTCAATTTTCACAAAGCTGTTGGTTCGTGAGTAGAAACGCCGGACAAAGAATACTGCTTGGGGTTCATTATTGTTCCTCCAGATGAAGAAGTCTTCACAGTCGTCTGATGCCTGCCTGACCTACGGCGCAGAAGAATCATATATGGGGAATCAATAAAGTGGAAAATAAAAAAGTGGCAGGCAAGTGAGAGGCAATGGCATCTTCCCTCTAAAATACTGTGTTGGGGAACTGATTTTGTGGGGCTGTTTAAGCCAAGAGCAAGAGCTGGTGTGAAAAATTTGTGCTTTACAAGTCTGGAGCAGTGGACTTTCTGGACACCACAATGTATTCAGACACCTATGGCATGTTGCAGTAGGGAGGTTATTTAAGGATTTTTTCAGGCTTGGGACAGGTTGTATAAATTGCTAGGACTTACTGTCAGTTAGAATGGTATTGTTCTCAAGCAGCTTTCTTTATCTTCACCAGAGAAATGACAGGGCAATAGAAGAAGACCATGTGGTGGTAACAGACATGAGTCTAGGCCAATAGAAGGGTAGGGAAGTGGGCAGCACCAGGGAAAGAGGCTGGTGTGCAGCCAGGCTGGGTGGGAAAGGCAGGGTAGTCTGTAAGAAAGGTCCTCTAGCACCCAGAATCAAGAGGAGGAAGATGGCTGTAGAAAGGGCTTCTGAGCAGGGAGATGCTGAAGATCACCACAGTCCAAAAACTTGTGGGGTGCAGTCTTCCATTTCTCAGGCATATTAGTTTCATGCAGGTTGCTGGTGTTGGTGGACTAACTGCCTACTTTCCTCATCTGAAACAGTCCTGCCAGAACCCCTGACTGCTCCTAATCCCTCTCTCCAAATGAAGTAAATCAGGAATTAAGCTAAATCCTGTATTTACTTACTGTCAGCTTAAAACTGCGATCAAAGAAGGTGGACGTGTCGATGGAAAAAGCAGCAGTGCCGTTCTTGTCAGTGGTATAGTTGGCCAGATAGTTTTCATTGAGCTCCAGCAGAAGAGTGCTATCAGCAACAGGCTTGCCATCTACATTTGTCACAGTGATCTGAAAACAAAGAATACCCAAGGGATTCAGAAAAAAAAACCCCAAAACACAATCAAAAAAAAAAAAAAAAAAGAATGGGAAATGCTCACCAGGTGATGCTCACCAGATGAAGCACTAGGGACAATTACAGGGAGTAGAAATCAAGAGTGAGATGTATTTAAGAGGCAAATGCTCCTCAATATTTTGAAGGAGCAGTTCTGTGACAGGCAAAGGCAGGCAATTGCCATCAGTGCAAGGATAAACTGTATGTCACAGAGGGAGAAGGAACTGTTTATATACATGTTCTCATGTGAAAGACTCTTGTAATCCTAAATCCTCTGTTTCTTTTCAGTGACCATTAGATCAGTTGGGCTGCCACATAATTTAAAGACTACTGAGGGAGAGATTACAGTTTAAATTCTTACCTCACTCTCTGCATTCCTAAGCAAATAGAAGCAGAGGGACTCCAAAGCACATACTCTTTGGAGAGTGCAAAACTAAAGCAATCAGGTGATTCAAGGCCACAGGTAACCTGTGGAGCTCAGCAGCACCTCCTAGATCCTAGGCAGCTGTGCTTACTCTCTGCTCCCACTGCATATCAGGATGATGCTGTACAGCTCATCCTCCTATCTCTGTCTGGGTTTATCCCTCATGCTGAGGTTGTTAAGAAGCTGGAATGTGCTCCAGCACTGATACTGGTTTAAGTAAACATCCCTGGGACACTGTAATGCGCTGCATGGTAAATTCTACCTTCAGCTTAGACAGAGCTTTTGCTGAAGTAGCTTCTTGCAGATTTTTCTTCCCCATTTATATGACCTTTCACTTATCCACCTTTTAGGCATTCTCTAGCGATGACAGAAGAGAGACCCTAACACTCCAGATATGATATAAGTTTCTTATTTTCTCCTGGAGGATCAAACAGAAAAGAGAACTGTGCAGCAGTCACTGTTACAGAGCATCATCACAGGAAGCAGTCAGCACTGAATTAGAGGACAGCCACAAATGGGACAAAACAGAGCTCATCATACTGGACCTCAGGGAGTTTTGATCTAATTGGATCCTCTCAAGTACTCACCTCACCATAATAAGGAATTCCTCTCTTGTAATAGACATCCATATTCCTGAACCTCACTCTGTTATTTTCTTGGTTAACTGCAACATAGTCATAGCCTTTCATCTGGATACCTGTGAGACACCCCAAGGCCAGGGGAGGAAACAGAAATCAGACATGGGCAGAAAACTGATTCTTTTCAAGAGCTATATGGAGCAGCGATGCTCTTGGAGGGAGAGCTACCCAAAGAAAACAGGGATTGTTGCTTGTTTGCCACACAGATCAGGATACAAGAGATTCCTCACCAAAAGTACCACCTATTAGCTTTAACCACTCCGCCCAACCTCCCCTTGGTGTTACCTGTCCCATTTTCAGTGACGATGCTTTCTACTTTGAGGCTGGTATACATCCTGGCATAGCTGCGGTACAGTTGGAATGTTTTCATGGAGACAACAGTGTTGAGGCAACCATCCTTCCCCAGCTGAAAAGGGTGCACAAAGGGGAAAGCTCATTTTTCTCAAGGTCTTGAAAATTGCTCTTGAATTGTGTGTCTGAAAAGTTTCATTGTTTCTACTCACATTTCCTTCAGCTTTTCCTTTCTACTTGCTCCCCTCTTACCTTCTCACTCCCTAGCTTCCTTCCCAGCTCAGTCTTTCAAAACCATTTACCCTGGCACCTGGAAACCTCTCTCCTCTTCCCTTTAGTCCTCTCTGTGCTCATGCATCTTCTTAAACCCACCTTGCACGATGCCCGAGTTCTATGACTTTAGCCCCTTATGTGCGATCAAGTGGAAAAATTAATCATTAGTTTGACATTAATTGTCCTCAAAGAGTCCCAGTAGATGTCTGCTGGTTAGATTTGATAAGAACCCAACTACAGTGTTTTAGGAATGATCACAAATGTATAGGTTCATAAGCTTCCCTTCCTCCTAGTGACTCTTTCTGAGGGAAAAAAAATCAGTCTCCTAATGAGGTCATCAATAAAAACTCCCTTTATGGTCTTTCAATGTTGAAAGTGAGAAAAACGTGCCTCTGGGATTGTCTCTCTGGTGTTCCCCAGGCCACCAAACACTGTGCTCCATATGGGGAAGTAAAGCGGCCTGGGAAGAAAGGCCTTGCCCTGTAACATACCTGTCCAGTGATAGCTTCACAGGCTTCTTTCCTGCTTTGCTGACATCGTAGACTGAAAAAGCGCTGGCGACACACATTGATGTGGGCATTCCCTTGCACTGGTTGGCCATAAGTGTACCTAGGAGAGGAAGAGACACAAGAATCTGGTCACGTGGACTTAGTATGAAACCTGCAAAGACTGAAGAGCAGTTCAGACTCTAAACCCCTCAGTAGTGTCCAGAGTACAGACAGAAGAGCAGCTGGGAATTAGGACCAGTTATGCCTAGCAGAATTCCCTTTGACTCTTTTTAAGCTGTTTCTGTCACCTTGTTAAAAAAGCTTGCTTTACCATTGTGTCACTGTAGTCATTCTTCAAGGGCTGAAGCTGTAAAGTGGTGTGGGACTCAAGTGTGGGCTATCATTCCCTGCTGCTTGCTCTTTCTCCTTAGTGCCTTATGCAAAAGAGGAGGCATTGCAGAAAGATCCACTTCAGCTCATACCACCCTGCCCTTTGGCAACGTCACAGAAATCTTAATGATAGACTCTCCTTTTGTACTATTTCACTCCTTCTTCATAATAATAAAAAACAACAGCTAGCAAGTATGTACTGCTTGGTGTCTTCAAACTGTTGGACACACAGGAGCTCTCCCAGTTCTAATTGTTGTCATATTTCCTGTCATGGAAGTCATAGCTAAAGGAACCATACTCTGCATCAGCAGCAGGGTCCATGCTTCCCAGCATGACACACCATCCTCCACCCTGTGTTTCCTGTGCACAAACGTGTTGTTCTCAGCCGTCATACTTACGAAGCACAAACATTCACCCTGAGTTCTTCATCAAAGAAAGAAATCCTCTTTGGCACACTGGTTGTCACTTCGAACTTCGGGAGCACTAGGAATGCAATGGGAATATGACTGATCAGGAGTTTTATGCCATAAGCAGGTGTGTGGAAAACAGTAAAAGAACAGTTGGCAAAGGCATTTTCAACAACATGGGAAATATTTCCAAAGACAATCTACCTATGAGCCTGCTGTAGGATATTATCAGGGAAAAAATAACCTTTAGGGGTAAGGCAAATAACTTCTTAAAATGCAATAATAAGCATACTAATAATGGCAACAGCCAGAGTAAGAACTGCGATAAAACACTTTAATTGACTGTATTTTTTTTCAAGAGAAAGATGGAAATAATGCTGATGTCTCAAGCCCTGGAGAACAGAAGTTATTATGCAGTCCAGGCCTATTGAAGGAGAAAGGCAACAGGTTAAGTGAAATAGTAAAATCAATATCACTGTCAATACCTCTTTTCAGCTTATTTTTTGTCCCAGGTCACCAGCAATAATGACATTGCTGGAAAAGGCTTTTTATTCATGCACATGTACACAGGAGAAGGTATGAAAGAGCTCTGGAGGGTAAGCAGGAAAGGCTCTTTACCACCCTTGCAAAAATAAACTAAACAACTGGGAGTTGTCCAAGCCTTCTCTGGGGTCTGCTGAGGAAAACCTGCCACTATAACATGAGGAAACTTGTAAAATCAAAGTGATTTTAACAACTCCCTTGATATGGTCCATTCAAGGGAGTAAGCAGATCACTATGAGGGCTTTGGTACCTCCATTACCTACTGGTTTATATCTTGTGCTTCCACTGCCTATCCAGCCTAGCCCAGTAACAATCTGGTACCTGTCATTTACTCTGTAATATTTTCAAAGTTCTACTGCATATTTTAGCCTAGAGCTCTATGGGGATGCCCTCCACAAAACAGGACGGGCTTGACTCATTCATTTTTGCCTCTGAACAGATGGGGAGTGTAAGGCCTGAGTGATAAGATGGGAATCTCAAAGTCATGCAGTGGCCTTGTGACAAGCCCAGAAAAGATGAAACTCCTAATTTAATTCCTGGAAAATGCTTACCATATTCCTCCACTGTGAAGAAATGGTACTTTTTTTCACCTGACATCCTCTCCACAGTGATAAGGTAGGACCCAAGAATAGGCTCCAGGATTAGTGGAAAGGAGAGGTCGGCAATTCCATGCTTAGGTGTTACGTCCAACCATTGGAAGATCTTATTTTTCTCTGGATCCTGAAGAGTGGGAGAAAGAGATGTACCAAAACCTTTATAATCCTGTTTCTTGCTTTCTTGCCTTCTTTAAAGTTTTGTATGCTGGCATATTGGCCAAGTGCACCAGAGGGTCTATGTGAATTTGGGCTGATGACATTGCACTCTGACTTCCCATTAACTTTCCAGATCTGCTTGTGGATTGAGCAAGCCTAAATTTACGTTTAACTGAAAATTATCCACACTGCCACATGATCTCAGATCATCCAGCCTCTGAGGTTGCTTAGCTATAGCTCTAGTATGTCTTTCTGACTCAACTCCTGTAAAATAGGAATATTTTGCTGGTCTCCTTTAGAAAGTGCTTTGAGATCTAGTGATTTAAAGTGTGTTAAGAGACTGATATGTTAGTCTGTGCTCCAGCAGAACGTGACATTACAGAAAGCTACTATTCTTATGCCTGTCTAAGAAAGAGGCTATTTCACCAGCCCGTTTACTGTAGTGATACCAGAGTAAGACTACACTGAACACTCGTTTGAATCCTAACAAAGATGCAGCAAGAAGACTGTGCCATCTCTAACACCTCCAGTTCTGCTGATTTCTTCTCCTCTAGTGTTTGATAATGGGTACTGCTGCTCAAGTCCATTGGCTTTGGGTGATGCACTCTGGTGAGTCTCCCTAAGCTATTTACACTATGGGGAATGATGAAGTCTTTCCAAAGCAACTTGTGCTTTAATGAGATGTTGCATCTCTTACCTCAATGATGATTCGAGGATACTGGAGGAGGAAAAAAAAAATGAGAAAGAAATAAATATTTATCAACATATCAAGAAGTTAACTGTAGAGCTTGAGAAATACTAGAATTTAAAGAAGACTGTGAGCAGCTTTCTCTGGATACAGAAGACCTGGCCAAGGAATCAGTTTGAAACTCATGTCTGTAATTAATGAGATAATTTTAAGAGGGTAACTTGCTTGTGAATTTATCTTTTCTACAGAAGCATCCCCCATTCTGTATATATGGGGCAGGACAAGTGAAGTGACTACAAAATCTGAGAGTTGTGAGGGATTTCCAGAAGTGCTTTCAGGCCATTTGACCTCTATACAGACAGGTGAAGGATGGAGTGAGAAGCTAAGGAGTTCCAGCACTTCTTGAAAGACATTGGGAGACCTATCCCAGGCCTTTTTTATTCAATTTCTAAGTGAAAGAATCTAAGTGAACAGGTACCTCAAGGGGGTCCTTGAAAAATCTTGAGTATTACACATACTTACTGTCTCCTGAACAGGTTTGAACTCGGTGTCTAAGCTGACCACACGAAACAACACTGAAAAAACGTAGGACAGAAAAAATTAGAATTTGTTTTAACAGTGGTAGGTCTCTTTCAACATATAACTGAAATAAAGTTTGTCCAGGCATTTAGGGAGAACTAAAGAGTCCCCAGAGAACTAGAAATGATTTAATTATCTTAACCAGTGACAAAGAAAACCAAAATAAATTTGTCAGATGAAATATGTTCAATTCTGATCCACTGGAATTAAAGTACCATCTATAGTAAATGAAATACTCTGTACTGCCTTCACTTCTTGAAGGACCCAGTGCTTTGGACTCCTAAAAAACCAATTCAGTGAAAGAAATGAAGAACACATGCAAAAATCTGTCTGTATTCTAAGTGTAAACCCTGTGCATCACTGAAGTAGAATTTTCTGTATTTTAAGGACACTTTTTATGTGACTGACATAAGTAAACCTAGCAGCACTCAAGATCCTGTAAATGCAATTAACTCAGTAAAAGCATGCATGCAAACCCTAGTTATCTGCAATTGTGTGCATTGGTTCTATTTTTCTCTAACTTTTGATGAGCCCAACCTCAGGTGACAGTTATACACCACTGAAGGATTGCTCATGGTTGCAGTCTATGGTCTTTTATTCCACAAGAAGCCCTTGTCATTCTAGACCCACCCTGACACTCAGTTTCCCAATTAATTAGCTGACTCAGACTACTCAGCCACCTTTTTGCCCTGGTTTGTAGATGGGTTTGTCTGTCTGGATGAAGACAGCATTATCCACATTCTCAATTGCCACTGCTCTTCTTTCAGTTAAGTTGACTGTGGCTCCTTTTGCAGAGAACGAAATGAATGCAAGAGGGTCAGAAGTAGCAGGAGGAACCTGGAAAGAAACAAAACACCAGAGGAAAAGTGGTAAATGAGATTTGTTGAGGTCTGCTGATGCCCAGGATTCTTGAGTAAGATGCTGTCAAGTGAGTCATAAATAACTTGTGCAAAGTCATGAGAAGCCCCATCTTTGACAGTCAGATAGTCACTGGGAATTGCTGCTGTGGGAGTTGCAGTATCTGTCACCAGGTATTAAAGGTTTAAGCTATGCCCTGTTCTGTGCATTTCCTCATACATACATTCCCCATGCAGGTTGTCCCAGCCATATAGCTTATTTCTGAAGGGTTTTCTCCTGATGCAGAGTCACAGGAAAGGGACAGAACATTTCCCAGCTGGGATCTCCAATTATGGGGAATATAATTCTCCAGAATAATTCTGACCAATATAACAGTCCCATCAGATGCATGCACCTGTGATGGCAATCAAAAGCTTTTTCCCATCCACTCTGTGAATGGAGATGGAAAATCCTTCTCCAGCTTCCCCCTAGGATCCATATATTTCTCTTTTTCCTGTCTGTATTATCAGTCTTTCCCCAGTTAATCTCTTTTCATCCTATTCTCTGACTATGCTCTTCATCTTCTTGCACTCACTGACAAGAAGAGTTACACTCAGAAGTATTTCCAGCTTCTACACCCTGTTCAACAGTCTCAGAATAAATACCTTGAACTTGTAGCACTTGAAGAAATCATTCTTTGTCACTGATTCCTCAAAGAAACTCTTCTGGATACTGCCATATTCCAGGACGATGCTCAGGGACAGAGGCTCACTGAGGTTGTGGAACTGCACACAAGCAGTCTGTGGAGAGTCACTCCGCAATACTGTCGGGACCAGCAGCACATACTGACTGTAAGAAGGCAAGATCAGATGAGAGTTCAGTCATGGAGGAAAGTCAGAGGAAACAGGAGAGAAAAATACCACAGAAATGCCCTATGTGTGAAGGAAAACATGGTCCAAAGCTTGGTCAAACCAGTGTAAGATTTCCATTTTTTGCAATGAATTTTGAATAATATGCTAAGAAAGCAGAGTCCCTCACAGTTCTTTCTGAGCTGCAGGAATGGCAACATTTCTATGTTGTCTCTTACCCAGCATGATACTGAATCTTTCCATTCCAGGTGTTTACACAGCTCCAGTTCCTAAAGTGTCTAAACACCTAGCAAGCATAGCTGCATTTATCCTCCCATGACCTATATGTATACTTAAACTTCTGGAACCTCCCATAAGGAGGAATCATACTTAGTTTCTTTTTGAGATCAATGACCAAAATGCTAGTTAATGGTTGCAACAAATTTTATTTTCTTTTTCTCTTGATACCTTTCCCTCCAGAAAAGAACTGACAAACGTAAGTCAATTAGCATAGTGCACCAGAAATGATCCTGCTTTTTCATTTTGCAGGATATTCCAGAGAATGCTTAATCTAACCCACACTCTCTGCTCTGTTTCCATGCCTCCCCCTGTGTTGCTTCCTTTGCTTCTTACTTCCATTGGGTTTTTATAGTTATACTGCTCTCTACAGCTGAGGCAGCCTTCCTTCCCCAGATCCTTCCTTTGAAAACAGAGGAATTCTGCTGCATATTTGGCTAAAGTTCTCTTGCTGGCCACAGGCCCTTGGTTGCCCAAACTATTCTTTCCAAATAATGTGCGACAGAATTGATGTGTTGGTTCTGCAGCACGACAGGAATTGCACAACCTTTTCTTCATAATATGAACCTTTCATTTTTTTTCTCTCCCACCACTTTGTTTGCTCATATTGCCATTATTCACTTGCCCAATTCAGACTGCACAATAGTCAAAGACCAAAAGTAAAATGATTAAAATCAACAGGGTTGCTGAGAAGGCTGAAATCTTCTGTTTGTATTAAGCCATGGCCATTGACAGTGCTGTGTAAGGTGTGACAGCACAGCAGGTGTAATAATACTAGTACTAATAACTAGTACTAGTACTAATAACACTAATACTAGGCTTGCCATAGAGCACAGTCCCTAGTACCAGCCATTACCTGCTCTGTAGCACCTCCTCATCCAACATGCTTTCTCTGCACTGCTGATGCTAATGATCCTGATCATTAGCAGTACCTGCTAGTCTAGTCTTGGATCTTGTTCCTACTTTAGCCATGCACTACCAATTCCATCTGCTCTGGTTCTAGGTCTCTGTCATTCAGGTGAGATTTCATAGCAGTTTTATGTGGAGAGCATCATTCCAAATCATCCTTCCAAGTCATTTATATCCATTTCAGACTTATTTCAGAACCTAGGTCTCGAATACCCAGTTTATTATATAGCAGTGTCCCAGAAGAAATAAACTGGTGAAAAATGCAATAGAATATGCTATCATAAAAACAATGAAATCTTTAATCTTACGGTTTGGAGGATACAGTGGCAATCCAGCTCAAGGACAGAATACTCAGAAGAATCCTTGACCACATCTCTGTCCATGAAGAAGAAAGATCGATCTGAAGTTGACAGCCTGTCTTCTGGCTTTTAAACTGGTCCGAGCCAGTGCTCCTCCTCCACGGTTTCAATCCTATTCTGACAAAAGATTTCTACATAAAATTTGCATAGGTTCATCTTCCTCTCTGCTGCGTGTTCTCACACTCCTTGAACTCTCAAACAATAGCTTAGGAAAGCTCTCATATTTCACATAGCTTGGAGAGGTATTGCCAGTCAAACCGGTTCCTGCCCATCTAAATGTTTTATTGAAGCTTACATCTCTGATTATTGTGTCATTGGCTGAAGGTTCCTTAATGTTTCGACTTGTTAGCATTTGTCACTGCTGAAGAATTTTCTTGTTCTGTGAAGATGTTGTGCAGATGCTTCTAACAAAGCAGAAGTATTCAGAACATAGTGCTATTATATTCCTGCACAGGGGCTTGGGCAGCAATAACAGAGCATCAGGCTATAGCCACATTCAGTATGGCACAGAAGGAAACTCCTAAGCACAACCTGGATTTCTTACTGCACACAGTAACATTCAGCAGGCAATGGATTTGGCTATTTGTCTATTTTTTGCCCCTGATTTGTAAAAATGTATCTCTAGGGAAATTAATCTGCTAGCATTTCTTCATTTGTTTAGTCATCTGTCAGTCTGCTTTTATCCCCCCTCTTCATCAAGCAATTTGTAAACTGGTTGGTGAATTTTTAGTAAATCTGTCTGAGAAGTTTCAGAACAATGAAGATCTAGAATGATAAAATAATTTGGATAGTAAGGGACATTATGTGGTCTCTCCTTTTAAGTGGGGCTAGCTTCAAAGTTTGTGCTGTCATGTTTTGAATATCTCCAAGGATGGAGAGTCCACATCATCTCTGGACAACTGCTCCCATGCTCAACCATCCCTGTTGTGAGGACTTTTTTTCCCTTAATTTAGAATTTCCTATCCTATAACTTCTGTCCATTGCTTCTTGTCCTTTCACCACGCACCCCCAAGAAGAATCTGTCCCTGCCTTCTCTACTTTTTGTAGCAGAAGACTGCAGTTACATCCCCTCTTAGCCTTCATTTCTCCAGGCTGAATAAAATGAGACTTGGTTTCTTTCTGCAGGTTTGCTCCAGCATCTGGCCACCTGAGTGAGCATCCTCTGGACTCCCTCCAGTTTGTCAATGTCTGTACCGAGACACAGAACTTCATCCGTGTTCTCACAACTGCCAAAGAGAGGGGAAGAATCAATTTCCTTGATGTGTTTGCTACACTCTTGGTAATACAGCCTGAACACAGGAAAATAGAAATAAATATTCCTTACATAGGGAAAAAAAAAGGAAAAAAACCCACAAAACAAAGTAGGGCAGCCAATCAACAAGTCTGTAACTGCAACCTAGTGAAAGTAACAGGCAATTTCCCTTCCGCCTCTTCTTCCTTGGCCAAACAAGTGATGAATGGAAGGAGGAAGCTGAATATGCTGTAGGAGAAATTAGGAACATGAAAGAGATCTAGGGATGCTGTAAAAGGTGTAAGGCAATGCAGCGTGGGCCTGAAGTTATTTCAGTGGTAGGAGGTATGAGAAGAAAATGAGTACAGTGATGTGGTACAAGTGGATGTGGGACTCTTGAATGCCAGATTCTATCAGTTTCCCTTCCCATGTTATCATACATTCTTGCTAATGATTCAGATGTAGAGGGATTAATCTTTCCATCAGAATGAGGGATACTCTAAATTAACCGTGCCTAAATAACCTGCCTACCCATCTTTCCCAGAAGCTTTATGGTGACCAAGTTAGGGTGCAAATAAAACTGCCCTGGGTGCTCTTCCCAGAAATTAAGGAGGGAGAAGGAAGGAACAAACAATTCCAGGACCTTGGTGCAAATGCTCCAGAAGATCAGCCTTTATTTCAGTCCAGCATGACTTTACCATGAATGTAAGAGGACTTTCTTGCTGATACACATACATGGAAAAGAAAAAGAAAAATAATTTGCAAAATGGAAATCTTAGAAGGAATTCTACTCAGATCAATTGAAGAGCTGGAAACAAGCTATTGAAATCACTACTGTAGTGAAATTACTGCTCCCAGAGGAACTCTTTGTATTGTCACAATGTTGTGGTAAAAAAAAAGTAAGCTGATGTCTTTATACACATCACTGCCATGTCAGGCATTTAAAAAATATTAAAATATTAAAAAATACCCCAGTGCAATAGGGAAATTCTTACAGTTGTCTTTGGTAGGAGGGAAAAAGAAGTTTTGGGTTGTATGATTAAGAAATTAGGAGCAGGAGGGGATTAATATCCGGAAGCATGAAGATCAGGTGCTGACAAAGGGGAGATACCAAACCTCACCCAAAGCAGCTGTTACAAGACAGGCACACAGGAGGTACCTTGG
The DNA here is from genome assembly GCA_013399075.1 of Chloroceryle aenea. Taxonomy (NCBI): domain Eukaryota; kingdom Metazoa; phylum Chordata; class Aves; order Coraciiformes; family Cerylidae; genus Chloroceryle; species Chloroceryle aenea. Next base: position 9,252 of record VWZY01002109.1, on the reverse strand, counting down.
TACTGGATGTCATGTAAAGAAATCCGTTGACCTTAGACTGGCCCTGCTTTGTATTGGTGTAAGGAATTACATCTGTCATTGGAGATCATAATTTGGCCAGAAAACTGGTGAAATGAGGGACAGTGCCAAATGCAACTCAAGACCAAAACAGTGCAAATACAGACTTAAGTATCACATACAATACTTGGTTTCAAAGTAGAGTCATGCTGCATGCTCTTTGGACAGTAGAGAATCAACTCATTCAGTCCAGACTTCAGAAAGCTACGACATTTGTTCTCTCTTTTATGAAGAAATTTTATCTAGATGCACATTTTCTTTCTCTAGATAAGTCAGAGGGGTGATTGTTGCAGTAGCATTGGAATCATACATTTTCCTTTCAAATAGAGCTGAATTTCCCAACTCATGTTATCACATCAGGGGCAACTGATCTTTTTTACACTGGGCACACATACATGGTAGGGCAAAGTAAGGTTTTCCAACTATGGGAGAAGTTAAGTTCAGTGTTTTGCATGTACACAGCACTCAAAGCAGAGAATTCTATGAGGTTGTGACTAGCCCACCTTTGATACCACAGCTCTCTCACTTAGAGCATCTCAGATGTCCCCACACTGTCCCAAAATGCCCAGTACAGCACAAATTAGAAAATAAATGTGTCAAGCATGGGCATTTGCAATGCAGAACACTGCATATTCTGCAAGTGGAATTGAGACACTCAAATCCTCTGTCAATACAGATCTAAGTCATGCCAAGTTTGGTGGAAACATGAACAGCTTTCCGTAGTGAAACCTTGGATTTTCCAGAAGAATGAGTAATATGCAAATACTTGGTTCTCTTCTATGGCTTCACTTTACATTTGCACAACACTTAAGGACTGAGAGTGTTTTCTAAGTCATGACTGAGGTGATATCCACATTTTCCACCCCTTCACTACAATACCCGTTTTATTCTGGTTTCTTTCTTTAAAAGAAGTAGATGTGGGGCCAGAGTGCCAGCTTCCCTTTCACTTATGCAAACACCCTCACCAATAGTTCCAGGCTATTTGCTAACCTTTGATCTTTTCAGAAAATTCTTTTGCAATCTGAGAAATGCTTCTCCACACTTCTGACAAAACATTTTGTCTTTAAAAAACCAGCATCCCACTGAATAGAATTGTATATGTCTCAGGGTTGGGCTACTTCGTTTGAATTTGCTTACACAGCCTTCCACTCTTCCAGGGCTTATCCCCACCTGCAAGCTTTCAGGCTTGCAGGTGGTGGTATTTCTTGGAATGTTTGCTGGAAAGAAGCAGGTTTTAGTGCAGTAGAGTATGGTGTATCATTTCATATGGAGTGGATTGACCACTTTTCTAATATTGCTCATTTTCTGTAATGATAAAAATCAGGTAATATTAAGCATTGTAACATTGTTATATGGAGAAGAGCAAACAGCACACTGTTCAGTCCCTGCAAGATCTCTTTTACATGTCTAACTAGCAGACTCTCAGCATCATCTCTCTGGAACATATTTTAGCCCTATTTGTGAAAAATAAACTATTACTACTTCATATGAAATACCATCAATTTTGTTCCAGGTCTATAAAGTGTAGGGTATACAGACATCTTGATGCAAAACCCTGCTGTGTCTAAATGACGAAGATAGGAGGACAAACATAGGAAAGCAGGAAAAAAAAAGAGTTAAAAAAAGACTAGCAAAGACAATAATAATTTTTTCTTCAGAATTGACAAGAATAGGAAGCCTGCCAGAGAATACACAGGGTCACGTAATAAGGAAAATAGAAGATGAGGTCAAGAAGAGTTCAGGAGCAGTGCAAACACTATTATTCCCTGTTAGTTTAGTTAATAGAAGTATGAATTATCACTGCATTTAAATGAACCATTTGAGATCAAAATTTCATTTATCAGAAAAATGAAAATACCCAATAATCTATGGACAACGCAATTCTGATGGAGTAATTCTATTGCTGCCATGCTGAATTAGCTCAAAATCTTGAACTAATGACATATTGGTTTAAATTAAGATCACAAAGGGCAAAAATGTGCATCAGGAAATCTTTTAAAAGGTAAAAATAATTTTTCTTTGAGTAGAAAAGTTTTCCTGTCTTCCCTATTTGCCCTTTTTCCCTTATTCATATTGTTCTTCTGCTTTAGGTGGACATAGTCAGACAAATATATCAGGCTTTAAAATTTGAATCAGTGATCGAGTTAAAATAAAGAAATATATCGGAGAGCTTCCTTTTTGAAATGTCAGCATCTCAAATTTTGGATGTTATTACAGAGAAAATGAATTAGAATCAGTTTCCTCCAAATTCAGATTCTAAATAACCTCCCACTCCTTATTGTTAAAGGAGTTCATTTGAGTTTCATAGCTTTTATTCTTATATTTTTTTAAAAAGATAATAATACATCATCCCACAGATTAGACAACTTGACAGACTCCCATTTCATGGAATTCCCTCCGTTTACCCTTGTTGGAAACATCCAAACTCTTGTAAATCAAAGGAATCTCTTTTGTTCACAGGAATGACAACCTTGAAACATAAAAACCTTGATCGAGTTAAAACTCTGGGATGATCCTTGCCAATGAACATTTCACAAGGTATGTTAGGTTGAAGTCGTAGAGGGTCCACGAGCCAGGATAGACTCACACTGTTAACTCCATAGTATCAGCTAGAATCGAGTCAGAAGAGCCTAAGAGCAACAGGCTTTAACTGCATGGTCCAATGAACCACTACCAAACAATCATGAAGACAAGTGGACTACCACGTGCAGGTAACCGGGCAACTTCATTGTGAAGCTTCTAATTGAAAACATTACAAAGGCTAGATGAGCTCATGGGTAAGCTGAAAACTATTTAATATGGTCTTATGGGCTCCAGTGGCTCAGGAGAATCAGTGGTTTCAAGACATGAGATATGTCATATAAAGTGATGTCATCTCTGCCTTTTAAGACTGGATTTTCCCAGTCTTTTGAGCAACGTGTGAGTAATGGCTCCAACACATGCCTCACAACTTCAAGATTTCCATTTAGTACAAGACATTTTTCAACTATTATTTCATCTAACAGGCTTATGGGCTTCTGAAAACTTCTTCCTGATGATCTGAAACAACTGCCACATGCAGCTGTTTCAAGCCACATGCACCTGCTACGTTACCCACTACAATTTTGCAAGGGACAGTGCTCAGTGAGCTAATCTGTAAGCAATAGGATGCTGGAGAAGCCCTCAGGAGTGGCTCTTCAGTCAATAAAAACAAGGTGTTTGCATCCCTCCCCTTTCTGCCTGAAGAGCCAGTCGTCCTTGCAGAGCCCAGGGACCAATGGCTCTGCAGTTCAGATCACTTTGTGTGTCCACCTCACTTTTTCCAAACAATAAGGTCACCCTGCAGGTCATCTTGTTGAAGAAATTGTGTTTTCCAGGAGAAAAAATTTAGTTGCTACAAAACCCTGAGAGGGTTTTACAACCTTTTCATCCCTTTGTACCTTAGTACAACACCAGTGTCACAGGTACATCTCACATGGTCATCCCTGCCCCTTCAGCTAGCACCTCATCTTCTGTGTATATCTGCACTATCAGATCACTTGACTTCCATGTTCTGGTTCCTAGTTTGTCCGCCCTGCATGGATGTCAGTTCATTACAGGGAACTATTTTGGGATGAACCAAGCAGTTCCTTCCAGGAAAAAACCTAGGTACAGTTCTGGAGATAATTTATGGTAAGGAACACTACTGATAGTCATGATGGCTTAAACCAAACTATGGCAGGTCCCCTTTTAGCATCATGTGGCCCGAGAGAGGGTCTTAGAGATCTCTCCCTAAGGAAGATACATTTAGCAGTAGAGATACTGTCTCTGTTGGCTGCTTTTGACTGCCCTTGGTGACAGCAGGAAATAAGGTAGCATGCTGCCTGATATTCAGGGAGGTCAGTTTTCACTGTGGCCTTGGGGGGGAATCTATTTCCATCCCTCAGTGGAGTTATTCTTTCCCATTGCTAACCTGAAAACCTGATGTTTATTCCACATAGCTTGAGCTCTGCAGGTCTGCTTGTGGAGTAATGACCAACAGCAACTTACTACCAATGACCTCAGAGGGAAATGCTCAGGTAAGACATGCAAGCCTAACCTGGATCATCCTAATTTTGTTATCTAAACAAAAAAAACCCCAACAGCCTATAGAGTGGGAAACTAAAACACAGTGCAATCAGCAGTGATCAAAATGTGTCAAATATAAAGTGTAAAGCAGATTTTCATTTCCATGCTTGAATTACCAGAATGTTCTTTCTTAGTCAGCCTGTGGCCAGGACCTGATGTCAGAGCAGCACTGGACTGCACCACAGCTGATTCATGCCAGCAGTGAGAACTTGAGGAGTAGCTCCCTTCACCAGGTAACAGCAGCAGCCCAACAGTGAAACTCATCTGATGTTGAAATCTGGATGTTTTCACTCTTAGAAGAACAAGAAGCTACTTTCTGCTGGTGAGATCTGGAACCAAAGGACAGAAATGGATCAAAAGTGAATTTTAAGTCCCAAAGTTAATTTGGGAATTTTATCTAGCTTTATATAAAACATTCAAAACATGGATACCATCATCTACCTGTTTTACCTGACCTGATAATATTGTAGTTTGTGAGAGCCCAGCTGCTGGTTGCACAT
>VWZY01002108.1:37183-71949 GCA_013399075.1 Chloroceryle aenea | reverse complement strand
GGAAAATCCCCATGGTGGGGGGAAGGGAAGTACAGGGTGTGCAGCAAGAAGAAAGGCAGCTCATGTGCTTTGTGCTGCCTGGCAAGCCCTGGGACTGCTAACTTCATCAGGGTAATGTGATTTTGAAGGCTAAGGCTGGCAATAGCAGGCTTCATCATTGCTCAGCATGCTGCTCTGGCTCCATGCTCGCCTGCAGCCTGTGCTCTGCCGCATCAGGAGCTGGTGGTGGGTGCTGGGGCATGGATTTTGTCACAAGCTTGCACACAAACACTCCTCTGGCACACTAAGCCACTATTAAGAAAAATGATATAAACTCTCTTCTATCCTTACTGCTCAAACATTGTAAATCTTGAAGGTAGGAAAAAAAAAAACAAACAACCACCCACCCCAAAAAACAAAGCTGCAGATTGGAACTGACAGAAAAATGGCATCCATCCAGGATCCTCTCCTTAAAGTCAATGGAGCAAAACCCACTGTGCTTTGCTACCCACTCCACAGCTATTGCTCCACATGGGCAGTCAGCTGGGAATTGGGTGCTCTGGCTTTGACAGCTTCACCCTGACTTGTGTGCACTCCTGTCTCCACTGTATCCCAATATCTTTCTTGAAGTCATCTTCTGTGCTCATTGGGACTCCCCTGTTGCAATGAGCTCTCCAAGGCTGATTTTGTAGGACAAACAGCACATGATGACAGTGGAAAAGAGTGAGTCCTCCCATAGCCCAAAGAGGAGAATGGACCTTGACTGCTAAGCTTGGTCCATCATCAAGTCAGCTGAAACTACCAAGCACTGCTGTCCAGAGCTGTTTGCAGCAGGAACAGGATAATTTTTATTCAATCTCTAAAAGCAATGTGCTTACTGGCTGCAGTCAGTTGTGACTGCGATAGGAGGAAGGTTTCCTTGGGGTCCCCTCTAGCCATGGGTACCTCTCCCAGCCATCTCACAGGATCGAGGAGATTGGACTTTCCCGGGGGTCCCCTTCTGCTGCAGCAAGGCAGGAACAGAACCAGGGGTGCGTGAGGTCTTCCAAGATTGTTTGTCAAGTATATTTCCAGCCATCTGAAGTTGTCAAAGCATTCAGATGAATAGTCTTATCTCCTTTAACAATGATATTCTCACAGTAAACAGAAGACTATTATCAAGTCTTCTTATTTGGAAGGCAAATAGATATGGTGGCTGGAGATGTGACCAGAAACACTGTCTGGGGGCTAGCTCTGTACGGGCAAAACTGCTGAACAGTTCAATGAACAATGAATTTTCTCCCTAAGAATTTTCTTAGGAGAAAACCTCTTACAAAATTTGTTGGCTCAGAAGTGCTCTCATGCAAAACACAGGTTACCTTCTTGACCTGTTACTCAAACCCTTTATTACTAACAACAGAATGAAGCTCCTGATATTTGTTTTCCTAGAAAACTGACCACTGACTAGCTATCTAACTGACCTATCTCCTTAGTTACTTTGTGATGATGCTTGCAGTCACTTTTACACTTCAGCTGTCTGTTAAACTTGACAATCATTTCAAAGTGTAAACAGCCACCAGCCTATCACATATATGGATCTGTAGGAAGCGTAGCTTGAAGGCTTTCTAATTTTAGCTTGTATCAGTATACTAGAAGTTTCTAGAATCATTCAAGGAAAAGACCTTACATACCAAAGTCTCACAAAAAGCATCATGCTGTTTAGTGTTTAACTGGGGTGCACTGAAATGATTTTGCAGCCACAGTGAAGAGCCATGTACTGGGTGTGCCCTGTTAATTGAGTTCAGTTGCTTTCTCACAGCAAAATATAAATGATATAAAAATGCAGACAGAATGTTTTCAAATGCATTTAAGTCAATTGCTCACATATTTGTGCTACTGATTTTCATTCAGACATGGTTAGAAAAGGCTTAATACTTTGCCTCACCATGCTAAATTACCACAGAAAGTATTAAGCTTATGTAAGCAGAATTAACATTATGGCTAAAATTACCAAACAGCAGTCAGCTTTCAGTTTATACTTTGCATACTCACAACCTCCTTTTCATCTGTCAGAAAAGACAGTCAGCCCGTGCTAAAGAGCAGTACCCCAAGGAATGCACTGAAGAGCTGTGTCGTGAGCACGACCATCCGCTATCCCGTGTGCTTTTTCACTACACACTGATCATAACTCCAGTCACCAGCTGAAGACCAAGGGAGTGCGTCACTCCTGTATGGGAGGCTTAGCATTCCTCACATTCTCTGGCAGGCTTTCCAGATTATAGCCCCTCAAGAAGATGGTTGCCATATTTCTGCCCTAACAAGTAATACCTGAATAGAGAAGGTGTGGTGGCTTTGTTTCAAGCCCAATGGCCGTGGCCCTGCCTCATGTACCAAACACACGTAGGCTCTTTCTTCTGCACAACAGCAGGGAGAAATTGGATCCTGCGGTTCAGCAGCTGTGACAAGCTCAGGCAGCCTGGGGATTCATCAAGTCCACCAACAAGCATGCTAGCTGTTGAATAACATGTGATCACTGCATTGGACTTACTGCATTCCTAGAGTGATTAACATTTTGTCTACCGTGTACCTAGAAGTCCAGCCTTTTGCTCAAAACTGCTGCAGTGATGACTGGCACCCCAATTCAGCTGCTGGCGAGATGGGGATCATTTTACCCAGGAAGAGCAATCACCTGCAGGAACATAAGAAATGTTCAGATCAGCAGCTCACCCAGCCTACTACTCGTTCTTTGAAAGTAGAAATGGGCAATGCTATTTAGGGACAGAAAGTCCACTGTTTCCAATTTCTTCTGCTCCCCGTCCTCATTATCCACAGTTCATTGGATTAGGTGTATTGGTGGACACATCCCAGGCTGTAGTATCCATTTGCAGGCTTCTTGTTCCTGATATTGCCCTATACCTTCTTGAGCCCAGCAGGCTCAATAACAACAAATTCCAGAATTTGCTGACCCAAATCTTTTAGCTCTTTTACACCGATCTTATAATTTTGTTGTGTATACTAACTGCATGTACTCATTTTCTTACAGTATTGCAGGGGTTTTTTGACTAACAGGTCTGTTTTCATCTTATTCACTGCCTTTATTATTTTTTTAAATGCCTTGTCTTCCTCTCCAAATTTAAGAGTCTTTGCAGTTTCCTCGTGGAGCAGATGTTTCATCCTCTCTACATCTTGTTGTCTCTGTACCTCTTCTTACGCTACTACATCTTCCCTGAGTTGCAGAGACCAGACTGCACAAAGAGCTCAAGATAATCAATTTGGCAAGGTTTTATATGGCAGTGAAGTCATGCTGTCCTTCTCATGGTGCCCAGAATTTTGCTCGGTCTTGGCCACTGCTGCATGTTGAGCTGATGATTTTGGTGAGCTGTAAGTGAGGACTCCAAGGTCCTTGCCTCATCTGGACCTACAAGCTCTGAGCTCAGCATCACCTACAAGTGTAAGAACAGTGCAGACAGAGAGCATTCCTTCCTCATACATCCCCTCCTAACAACTGCAACTTCTGTTGTATCCTGAGCAAAATAATGTACCCACTCAGGACATTCAGGAAATATTGAAAAAAAATTTTTTGTTTAGTCGTTCTTCAAGCACTCACAGTATAGTAGATCTCTACTTGAGCCTCTTCTTGACCAAAGTTAAGCATAAACTTGTGGTTCCTTTGGAGATTGTTCTGTCTGTGAAGCTATGGGCTACTTTGGCAGTAAACATTTCTCATCCACTCCCTTCTTCTATAAGCAAGTTTTATAAATCTCATTAAAAGTATTTGAACAAAGGACTGAAATCCAAGCTCCCTCCTCCACACTGAACTTCTAACCAACAGTTACAGCATGAATACATGAATGCCTCCCTTGCCCAGTGCATACAGATGTGCATACGGTGCATACATCTCTTGTGAATCCACATGATTGGGGTCTTATACAAAACATGGGAAACTTCAGCAGGAACATAAGGTAAAGTGAAGGACTTTGTATAGCCTACAACCATAATGATGGGGAAAACTTAACTTCACGGATCTTAGTGCAGCTTGCTAGGGTTAAATTAATGCTTTTGCAGACAAAGAACAGATATGAGAGAAAATGCATTTATTTAAACTGCTGTACAATGAAAATCTCAATTATTTTCAAAAGCCAGCTGAGGCAGAAGTGACTCACATAGCTTGTATACAGGAAGCCTCTTTGCAGTTTTCAGTGCTGATCTTTTTTTCTCTGAATACATCACTTGTGTGAGTGCAGTTATCTGCTGAGTGGCAGTAATGTGTTTGGCAGTATATAAACATGGAGAAAGACACGGTTCCAGCCCTGAGGAGCTTACAATCTAAAACATGACATGACATGAACATGGACAATACTATTCCAACATATAACAATCGACTCACCAGTCAGCTATAAGACCCATTTAACAAGCTATTGGAATACCAAATATATATATAAAGGCCACAGGCAGAAGAGAGTGATATCTTTGTTAAACAACCACTTTATATGTTCATGTCTACATGTTATATGTCTACAGGCATAAAAGGCAGTGATGGTTTGCTTGAGAGAGTAATTTTATTTTCTTTGGCAGGGCTGCTTCTGTGCTTCCTGAACAAAAATAAGGAAATTAGATTAGAACTTCGCACTTGTTCTATGATTTTACATGTCTGAACACTAGAAAACAGTGTTAATTCCCATGCAACGGAGGAATCCATATTTGGGAGAGGCAGCATGAAGGAAGTGATGGATTTTCTGTCATGGGTCTCTTCACATCAGTGAATGGTTGGTGAAACCTATGGTGAAGCTAACTCTACCTCAGAGGCAGAGTTAGCTGGAAGTCCTGCTAGTCCTAGAGTGTATCACAGTCTGTGTCTGCAATCAGGTGTTGTAATATATCTTGAGAAGAATGGACATGTGGCCCATCCATGTCTCAGTATTGCCTTGGCATGACTGGGCTTGCCCGAATATAATCAGGCCTGAGGGACGAGCAGAGACATGTCAAGGCAGAGCTGGCTTGCAGTAACAGTAAGCTGAAGCATGCTAGAACAAGATAGAAACTGCAAGAATATCAACAACAGAAGAAACTGTGCAAATATCAACAGGATAAGAAACTGCAAGAATGCCTTATAAGGGAGATGTGGCTGTGTAACAGCTTTAACCCATTATTAGTGATAATTAGGTGTACAGACAGGGCATGTAGCCAGCAGCAATGTAATGTAGCTCATGTACTGATATAGAAAAGATATATAAGCTCTGTGTGTGCTTTAATAAATGGCTTCAACTTAGATCACACTGGTCTGTGTTGAGTCTACTCTGGAATCTCTTGCAATCAGGAGGGAGTACCACCGCTCAAGGGAAAACAGGCTGGAAATTCTAACTTTCTTGTAGGTTAGCAGTTTTTCCCTAGCAAGTGATTGTCTGATCTTTATTTCTATGCTGAGGAGAAGAGACAGTAGGAGGAAGATGAAACCTGAAAATTAGATTTGAAGCCACATGCTTAAGCAATGCTGGATGCTCACACATTTATACAGGCACAAATTTATACAGGCACAAATTGTGCCTCCCAGATGCTTCCTGCTTTGAGGTTTTAAAGTCATATGGCCTAGTTTCTAAGACTATCAAAGTAATTGTATAATGTCTTTCTAGTCAGGCTCCTCTCCCTTCCCCAGTTGTTTGTTTTTAGGTTTTTTTTACATTTCAACTGCATTTGAGAGAGGCCTTCATTTCAGACATGAAGCTCTTAAAAGTTTCAGTCAAAGCAGAGAGGAGGGGGACAAATTCCTATCCCAGATGAACAAGAAGCTGCAATGTCCAACAGTTAAGTGTACTTTTGGCCCATCAGTTGGGCGCTTGGTGCATATACACTGACCACTCAGGCAGTATGCACCCACGTGCTGCTCCTTTCATGGTTTATACTTAGAGGACACAGCAGAGAGCTAGGGGGTACCGTAGGAAGATGCTAAGGAATACAGCCAAAGCAGATATCAGAAGCCTGGCAGGGAGATGAAGGTTGTAATAGTGATGGGGAATGGATCGAAGGGTCTGCAGTATTTGGTGGATATTAGGTATCATGGAGACAAAGGTGTAGGAAAGTCAGATTCATTGGTGCCACAGAAATGGGGAAAACTGACAGACTCATTAAGGGCAACAGTTCTGACTAACCATTATGTGTCAGATACATAATACCTCTGTTAGTTTTGGTACATTCCATTTTTGTCATTGCATATAACAATATGTACAAAATGATCATGCTAAAGAACATTCAGAAGCTGTGCTATTAATACCTATTAAGGTATCTTAATAGTTACCTGAAAACCTGTTCAAGAAAGAATGTGTCACTAAGTGTACTAAGACTCTTCTTGCTCCTTCACCTCTTCCTTTTCTTCTCCTTCTTCTTCTTCTCCCTCTTCTTCATTTACTCCTCCCTCTTCTTGATTTTCTTCTACCTCTTCTTGCTTTTCTCCTCCCTCTTCTTGCTTTCCTTCTTCTTCTTGCTTTTCTTCTTCCTTTATATAGAAAATAGCTGTAGTTATTATGTTGGAATTGAAGGGGAAAAAAAAGTCTTGAAATGCAGAACTCTGCTTTTGAAACTGTTCTGTTTGTAGAAAATACATTAATATTTGAGCTTAAAAAAGAAGAGAGACATAACACTTAGAGCTTTTGACCGTAACATGCCAGGGCTCTAACTCCGTGGAGCTAATAGGTAAGTTATGGAATGTAAGAAACCTTTTTCTCAGAGATGTTAGAACACAGTACATAGTTAAATTGCAAATAGATGCATAAAATCAAAATGAAAATATGAAATACAAATATGACAAAAAGTTTAGTATTTTTAATCATATGCTTTCATGGAGCCATAAACAAATCAAGATTCATGGCACAGGAACTAGATTTCTGAATAATCTAAAAATCATTCAGAATCAGACAACACAGCCTTGTTTCTGTTTCAAAAGTTCTTATTTCTTTCTTTTACACAGGAGAAATGTCACAATTTAAAGCCAATATCCCTTTTCTTCGGTCAACCAAATAAACAGTTACCTGAAAGCTAGAATTTATGTAAGACAGACAACAATTTGTGTTTATTGTCTTTTAAGAGACTAGCAAATGAAGCTCTAAAGTATAGTCCTACTCTGAAAAATAACTGAAAATTTCACTGGGGTCTTTTCTGCTCCTTCTCTTCCAGCAAACCCTTGCTCAAAGGCACTCCTTCTGTGTGCATAGTCATACCATCATATATTACCTAGGCTACACAAAATATGGCAATTTCTTTCTAGCATAATCAACCAATCATATACATAATTAGTTTTCAGTCAGGACAGCAGGTAGTATATGAGCAGCACAGACCTTAGGTTTTTCTCTCAGATGTACTTCCTGTACAAGAGTCACACCTAAGTCACCAAAGTAAAATCCTTTTTAAGTGTGTGCTGGTGAATGGACATGTTTGTAATTGGTTCCCTGGTGTGAATCAGTGCTTCACAGGGAAAACCATTGTACTAAGGGATCATCCTTTCAAAACCAGAATGTAATATGGAAGTCTGAAGAGGTCAGCTGGATTAGTAGTTCTCATGCCAAAGGAATATTGCCTCTTTTGGCATCTTCCCCCAGGAAAGGTGTCTTTCATTAGCAGTCTTTGAAATAGGGCAAGGCAAGCCCAAAGACAAGTAATGTCTTTCACATATTAACAACTTGAGTTCAAAATTCAAGTCAATTACCTTTTAGAGGGGAAAAAAAAAGGTTTTTTTCTTGCTTGAAGCATTAGCTAGTGGTGCCAGGGTGCACTAACCAGCCTTAATTGCCTTCATCAGCCTCACCAGGAGCCGTCACACTTTTGCCCATGGGCCCAGGAGCTTCATTTCAGCTGTCAGGTCCACTCTGACAAGGGGTGTGTATACGTGTATACATACCTCTGTTGCAATTTGGAAATGGGAAGATGTGAACATGTCCTTTTATTAAATTCAGGATTGTAGTGGAAAATGGCAAAACGTAATAATTAGTTTTACTGGTAACACTGAAGAAATATTTGAGACATAAACCTGCAGTGCTGGGTAAAGCAGAAAATTGTATGAAGACTTGCACCTGGGTCTTACAAATTCTGGCAAGGAAAATATTTCCTTTATAGGCCAAATTGCCTAAATTGTCAATATGACACTTTCACACTCACTGAAAATGTGGTCAGCATGGTGTCAGTTAGAGATTGTCAAAGATATAATTGGCTTGAGAGTCCTTGGTAAATATTATTAAAGAATCTGTGAAAGACAATTTCTCTTTCATTTACAGTTTTTAATGACTCAAGGCCTATCTTTTTTTTCCAAACTTTGACATGACCACTAATTATCTCTAGCAGAATATAACATTAGTATGTTTAGTTTCATGAATAAGAATTTACTAACTTTTGAATGAAGTGATGACTGAAAAAGAATTAAATGCACACAAGCAAAAGATGAAAGCAAAATGTACAAATATACTATACCCCTGTTGCTGCATGTTCTTCTTTGCTTTCCTGCATAAAAGATACAAAAGAAAATGTTTAAAAGATAGATCAACGAAAGAATATCAGAGGCCATACAAGAAAAACACTGTAGAAATTAAACACTGAATTTAGGGATATCATGTGGAATGCAGTGGATTTATTTTGAGATAATGTCCTCCAGATTAACTCACAAAGCATATTTAAACTAAGCTGTTATTTTGAGCAAGGGGTATAAAATCATTAAGTACAGACCCCCTTTTATCAGTTACTTCCAATCAAATCTGCTTCAGTGACATGCAGTGGGGGTTTGTTAGCTTTTTCAGGTGTGGCTAGTCTTTTTTTCTTTTTGTAATTAGCTGGTCTGCAAAATTAAAGTTAAATCAGAATTATCCAGAGTCTTATCTATGTTACATATCATCACTCAGAATCTGGCTTGCAATTCTGTTAACTGAAGTAGGCTGAAACAGATGTCTTGGCTCAACGATGCTGGGGAATAAGAAATAATACAAGCTTATTTTAGACTGTAGATTGAGCCAAAGTTAGGAAGACAAGAAAGATAAAAGAGAAGAATATATAAATGTACAGTGAACAGAATTTAATGTTAGATATCAAGATGTTTATTGGAGAGGAGCGTTAATCTTGCACAAAATCCAATGGCAAATGGAATAGCACTATGCAGAAGGCGTGAGCAGTTGATACGAGTTTGCATAGAATGAGTTGAGATAAGGAAGTGAGCTGCAGTGCCAGGGTTTATATATGGCCGGGGTAATTGCTGAGACAGAATACAGACTTGCATTATAATATGATTTTTGAACATATTTCTAAAATAATTCTTCCCTGAAGTGAGCCTATTCTGTACTGCAAACTGATTTAACTGGGACACAGCTCAAAGAATATTCTAACCCCCAAGCTAAAAACTTAAGTTAAAATCAGACAGTAAAAATAAATTAAAAAATATATATATTACCATCACGTCTAGTGACTGGCAAAGCCTCTCCCGTGCCATATGCATAGGAGGTCACAGTCTTTTACTCAAAAAAATATCAAAAACAAAGGGACAGACAAAGCAAGAAAAAGGAATGCTATATCCAAACAAAATTGTTCCTCAACTTTCTCCATCACATGGTGGGGATTAGGACTGTAAAAAAGATTATGGAAGAAGTTAAGGATAAGCTTGACGAAGTGATTAGGGAAAGAAAGTATCCAACAGATTTGAGGTGAAAAAAAAATCATAATCTAAAGAAACCCTAGTGCAGCTGCCTCTTGGTGACCCAGGCAGAAATCTGTTCCTATTACTTACTATTAGATTTGTGTATGGAACTTTCTATTTTGACACCTGGTCCAGGCTTTCCTGGATGTGTATGTGGATGAGGGGCTGGAGCTGCTGCAGCCTAGGTAGTCTAATGCAATGTGTGTGAAGAACAACCTGTTACAACATGCCCTTATCCCTCTTGCTTCCAGGAGGCAGCTGATGACCTAAGAGTTTAGTTTTTCAGAGGGTAGGGGTCTCTCGCGTGTTTCCTCAGGGTCACAGCAGCCTGGAGCTTCTGGATTCCTGCATCTCCCAGCGAGGACAGTAGAAGCATTCGGGGAGGGCTATAGACTTTGCAAGTACTCACATAGACCATCAGCTGCCATTCATGCTACTGAGGCACCGGAGGAGCTGTCTGAAATCTGGGACCCTCCTTACAGCTCCAAAATTGAGATAGTCACAATTAATTTTGTTATCTGTCTTATGTTCTTTGGCAAAGACTGAGATAACTCTACCTCACCAAGATTCTTCTAGAATTTTTTCCATAGCACTGGCATTTCTCCAACAGCAATCTGACAGTGTTTGAATGTATTTAGCTTCATAAAACCCTGACCAGGTAAGGAAATGTTATTCTAGCTTTCTTTTATAAGGATACAATGAGATAGAGAGACAAACGGCAGAATTCATCTCACTGTAGCTGCCTCAAAGTTATTCTTCTCATCTCATCTTCTGTGTGTTTTCTGTAGTGAACAAGAATACCAGAATTCCTACAGAATGATTCATGCCATCCCAACAAAAGTGATAATTGGGATGAACTGTGGCAAGGTGGACAAATGCCACAGCACTGAAGTGTTTTGTCCTAGGTGACATGGGAAGCAGGTGGTGGAAGAGGGTGAAAAGTGGGGTTTCTTAATTCCCAGCACAAGCCCGTGGTACCTTGCTGTCTGCAGTGGTGAGTACTGTGTCTAAAAATGAGTGAGATGGGAACAGAAACAGCGCTTGTTTTCTTCCCCTAGGAGCTAGTATACACCTGCCAGGTGGGTATGAGAGCTGGACAATTTCAGGAAGACTTTTCCTCTTCCTTATATAAGACCCTGTAAGAATATTTCAACACTGCCAAGACCATACAGGTGAAATGGGACAATTTGTAAGACTAACCATATTTTATGACCTCATAACCACAGAACAATCTGTTCAAATACACTATCTTGCCTCATGCTCTCTCCTCTGCCACTCAGCTCCCTGTAAAACTAAAGGAGAATATGTTTTCCAGTTATGGCTGCAATCCATTCTGTGAGAAATGGAGCAAGGTGCTTGCTGTGTAGTAGTGGTATTGCATTATGTCATTACAAAACCTCTCCTACACAGCTGCTTGACACATTTGCAGACTTGTTCCAGCATTCTGTTCTCATTTGAAAAACATTAGAGTAGACTGCCAGACAGAATGGCAAGTAACCTAATCCAGACAGGGGATGCACTGCAGTTTTATGCTGGACTTCTCTTAAGAGCCAAGGAACGAGGTGTTTGATGGCACTCACATGCCTACTGAAATTCATAAAGTCATGAAAAGTGCTTGGATATAATTTATGGAGAAGTTTCAGTTCCCACTCAGAACTGTTTCTCCTCATTGCCATTTTGAAATTTTAAATGGAATTTCCCAGTGCCTGAGACTTGCACAAAGCTGTGCAAAAGGGTGCTTTTCCAGACTAACAGTAATTGCTTCTCTCATTGTTAAAAGGGTAATGGGGAAAGGCTTACACAGAGGTGCTTCCTCTAGACAAAACATTGCAGCAAGATGGAAAAAAAAAAACAAAGCCAAGAAATACAAAACAACACTTTTGTTTTGGCCTTTAGTGCAAGAGATGATGCATTTGAAACTGATATTCCATTGGGACCATGTGAACTCCAAACCACAAAAAAAAACGGACAGGTGTAAGTGCTTGATCAAGCAGTAGGCCTGCCTCTTTGGGAAGAGAGTCACCTGATGCTGAAACAGCAAAATGAACCCATCCTTAAATGCCAAACTGTCAGAGCAGCAGGAGATATAAAGCAGCTGTATCCCTATCTCTAGACACAGGATCCATTTCTGCTTAGTCTCCACTGGGTCTAGAACATGGCCAGTAACATAAACACCCCACTGAGGAAGACAATGGGCACACAACAAAGTGGTCCCTTTTTGTGAGGTCCATCTACCTTTCCACACAAGGACTTTACTGATGTTGGCTAACTGCAGGATATTATACTAGGGGATTGAAGGAACTCAGATGCCTTCTTCCAAGAAATTGCTCAGATAGCTTCTCCCTTCATCACTGCAGTTTTAGATCTGCCCTTGTAATATATCAGACCACGATGCAGGCAGAAAGAATAACAACACCCTCCATTTCTGCACTGCCTAGGGGTTTCTGCATGGCCTGGAGAAGACTGTCAGATCTGGCTTGCTGCAAGAGTAGTTGATGATGATACATGACAGCAAATATTAACAACTAGATTTACGAGCACTGCAGATGCTGGCAGATTGACAGCAGCAATTTTTTCCACACAGATAGGACTCAGTTGTCTAGTCCTAAATTATTCTCCATAACTAGAGTCTGGATCCAAACGAACATTAAAAAAAAAAAAAAAAAAAAAAACAANAAAAAAAAAAAAAAGGCAAGCTTATGGCAACAAGTGGCAAAAGGAAACTGTTAAATAAAGACAACTGCTGTTATTCAAGATTCAGAGCCAAGTTTCCTGCAGTTTTATCTAGGTTTCATGTCACCATGATGTCAAAGAAAATGCACCCAAAAGGCAAGTAGGATCACTCTGCAATCAGTCTTCCCATTCATGTGCACACAAGAAGGACCTGTGGGTTTATGTTTCATGCACTTAGCACAAGTAAAACCCTCATATCACAAAGTGAGAAAGAAAAAAATTACCTGTTGATCTTCTGATGGTGACTGAAAAGACTGAGCCTCTTCATGAGCCCCTTCATCTGCCACATTTTCCGGGTGTGCCTCAGTTTCATCTGTGGCATTAGTCTTTGCAGTCTCCTGGCAGCAAAGGAGAAATCATTGTTAGCTTCAGGGCACATAAGCAACGATGAATTTCTATAAAACTCTAACTTTACAGTTTGGGGAGGTGTTTTTCTAATTTTGCTTCAGCACTTAAATGAAAATATGTTCTTTTGGACATTTTCCCATGAAAGGAGCTCTTGCTGGCACGTTAATCTGCTGGTAAAGGCATGGGGTTTGTGTAGGGAAAACAAGAATGAAAGCACTTCTTCCCCTTCAGAGCACAGCAGATTCTCCAGCTTTTCTGTGGAAAGTTTAATAGAAACCAGTGCTCACCCTGATGGCACATTCTAGCTTCAGGAAAAAAAAAAAAAAGACTTTTTCACCAGCATGCATTCTAATTAAACTTCACCAAGGAGTCACAGAAAAACAGAAGTAATAAAGCATTTCATATATAGTCTCTTCACTTTCTTGTTTAAAATCACCATGAAACTGTTCCTCAGTTCATTCACCAATCTATCAAATCTATTTTTCCAGCACCATGAACAAGCACCTCCTAGAAGGCTCTTTATATTAAGTTCTATTGTACTTTCAGCTAAGTAGCTGTGAAAGGTCACACTGGATCACACACTGTGTCAGATAAAGGGAAACCTTTGTGGCCTCGAACAGAATAACAGAAATAGGATGAAATGCAATAGCATGAAGTACAAAGTTAGATTATTTGGGACAGGTAGTTCTGGGACAGAGATTAGAAACAGATGTTTCCACTGCACTTTGGGAGCTCGTTAGTTTACAATCATCAAAAAAGAAAAAAAGATTGATGTATTTAAATAATCACAGTATAACTGAGTCGTGAATATGACACAATAGTGAAAGAGGTCATAAATGCGATCCTCTGATGTATGAGGTGAAGCATAGCTGGGAGACCTCAAAACTAATATTAATGTCATTGTATAAGGGCAAGGTGAAACCTCCTCTGGATCGCTCTGGACTGTTCCAGTCACTCGGGCTCAAGAAAGAGAAATTCAGACTGGAACAGGTGCAGAGGAGGGCTACAGGAATATTTGAGGGAGTGCAGAGCCTCTCTTATGAAAGGGTGACAAAAAAAGCTTCATTACTTTAATCTATTGAAAGTAATGCTATGAGGGGATATGATGGCTCTCTAAAAATAGATCAGTGTAAACATCAGGGAAGGATAGAATAAGGAAGAGCACTGAGCTAGATGCAATATGAGTATAAACTGACTGTAAAAAAAATTCTAATCATCATCAGAGTGAAATTTTGGAACAGCTTTCTAGTACAGAATCAGAGGCAAAGGACCTAATTCATTAAAAGGAATTTGACCACTTCTGAGAGGTGTTATCTGGTGTGGTTGCCTCCAGAAACAGAGAACTGGTCTCAGGGGAGGTCCTGTCCTGTGTCACCCTAATTTCTACATGCTTTGGGCAGACCAGCATGTTCCTAATAGAAGACAAGCTGCTTTCTCATCTCTGTGACCAAGCCCTTACAACTCAGCCACCTGGTCAGTTTGGGTCTTTCAGTTTTTCCATAATTTCATTTGTCTCTGTGGTTAAAAAAAAGTCCTCAGGCATGATCCCCTGTCCTCTAAGATTCACAAATCCTCCTTCAGTGCCCTCCTCCTCATATATGATTTCTTCATTCAGTGCACTTAGCCCACATAAGCATGACACTAACATAGCTCTCTGGCTTTTAGCCCCAGTGAGTGCTGACTTAAGGATCTTTGTTCCATGATGTGGTGTGCAATATAAACATGCCGTCCTGATGAGATGCTCTGCTGAATGGGGATAAAAATGACAGAAATGGGGTTAGGAATGTTTAGTAGCAGATACCATGACAGAGTGAAGATGGACAAAACACTTTTGCGGTTTTACTTTCTTCCTGAAACTTCACTGCCTGTGACATTGTGTACCCTTCTGGCAACTTTCTCCTAGCTCAAGGGAAATAGTTTCATGATTAAAGAGCTTACAATTAAAAGAGAGTAGGCATATAGCCTCATATGTTCCCCTTCCACTCTGCAGAGAAAAACAGGAAAAAAATACCCAAATCAGGATCAAGAACTGACCTCCCTGCAGTCCTTCCCAGCACTGCACTGCCCCTGAGCTTCTGGCAGCAAAACCCTTTCCAGGGCCAAACAGTGAACGGGAGCAGGAGGCTGACCAAAATTAAAGCTTTACAAAGAAAATTATTTCTATCTCACACAATGTGCACACTTGGTTACACAGCTGCATGAATATTTTTGCCAGCACATGGGGGATGCTTGGAGGGAGGAATGAACAGCTTGAAGTAAGCAGAAGGAGCCAGAGAAAGGAGGAAGGAAAAAAGTCTACTTTTTTTTTTTCTTTCAATACTGTCTCGTTTCAAATACTCATAAAACAGTGGGCTCACTGCACTCCAATGCTGATGGCTTTGTTATTAAAAACATCTACAGAGACATTTATTTGGCTTAATTTATCTTTTGCTTCCCCCCCACAAGATAACAAAATATTGTAAGATTAAAATACGTATTAGCACAGATACATATGGAAATTCTCTTGTGCAGCACTGTGTTAATACATTGTTTTCTTAAGCAAATGGTAACTTCCTTACAGATACATTCTTGGTAGCAATTCCTGAACTAAAAAGGATAGCGTTAATGAAAACTAAGCTGGTTAGTTACTTATTTTCAGTGTTTATATTAACATTTCATTTTAAAACTATGTACTCAACATTTTTGGTGGATACATGGCATTCTAATGAAAATGAATCTATTATGTAAAACTATCTCAGATGAATCATATACTTACTCATAAAGCAAAAAAAAGTAGTGAAAGAAGCTGAAGTAGTTAGCTGAAAGAACTAAACTCTAGAAACAGCATGTTATCAGCTAGAACACATGCAGACATGCACACACACACATACACATACAGAGTCCTTGCTAATTATATGGAGAACTGTGATGTTTGGAATACCATTGTTATACTAGCTCTCCATATAAACACAAAAGTTTACATTTTAGCTAATTTTAAATGAAGTACCATTTTTAAATAAAGTGCCCATACTGTAAATTTGTAATTCAAAGCAGTCTTAGTAGAAATCTTCTTCAACTAAAAGACTAAAGCACCAGCATCTGTGGATTTTGGGATATCAAGATTACGGGTATACTAGAATACTAAGATTAAGGATTTAAGTATATACAGGATTTGAAAACAGACAATCAACTCAAGCAAATCAGTTTCACTGAATTCACAAAGCAATTGCAAACCTAAATGATCTTGCTACTAATTGTCCTTGAAGATAAAAAAGCATTCAAACCTTACTAAAATACTCAGGGGGTGTAGTAATTCAGCATACTGTTTGTCATCTTAGTTGAAGTAATAGGCATCTCATTGACAAAACAATTCACCTGAGCCATTTTAAAAAACAAGTGGTGCAGCTGGAGCTTTAATGAGCTGCTCACACATTAACAATATTTCAGAGCATTTTCAAGAATTTTGAGAACAGTCTCAGGTTAAGCATAAAAGTGATGGGTACTTTAAAACGACTTGTACCCAACTTTGGGGGCAGCTGAGACACACCCGATCCTAGACATAAAATCTACCTTGATTGTAACTCAAATGTACACATGTATACTATTGGCACTTAACAGTTAATGCCACTAATCCAAGATTAAATGGGATCATTCAGAAACTTATCAATAACTTGAGTGATCTTTGGGTCAGGTGTAGTGCACAGCTCACAGCTCACCTCTAAATCCCAGCCTGCCATGAAGCATATTTAGAAGTCAGATGTATTCTAAACCAGGTATTCCTTCAAGTAAGAAGGTATTTCATATTAGACTAAGAATTTATTAAACACAAACACTATTCCTGCTTCTTGGTTTAGCACATAAAACTGTGCTACCTAACCCTGTTAAATGATGGTTTAAAAAACATGATTACCAGTGTGATGGGGAGGCAACAGGACAGAGAGGATGATATGAGCTAATTGACACTTTCTGAAGTACCAGAAGTATGTAGTGATTTCCTGTAATGTCACTGAGTTTTATGGCCACACAACACCCTTTAAGGATAAAAATGTACTCATAGAGTCATCTAGGTTGGAAAAGGCATTTAAGATCATTGAGTACATTAACTGTACTCTACCAAGTCCACTACTAAGCCATATCTCCAAGCAATATACTTGGTATTTAGGAAAAGAAGTGTGAAGATCTTTGCCTGACTCCCACAAGTGACCTATGCAAATAATTAGCATTTAGACCTCTGCCTTTCCACCAAGATCTGCAGAAATTCCCTTATGCCATCCAGGCATCTAAATACTTCACTGCATTGGACCTGGAAATACAGTGATGGACACAGCAACTGTCTGTATACAGTGGTACCAGACAGAACCCTTAACAGAGGGTGTCTGAGAGAACAGGTCTGGCTGTAGGGAGGGGTAGGTGCCTACTTAGGGAGCTGCCCCCCATCCTGTTTTCTAGACAGTCTGATTATTGTTGATTTGCTATTTCCTACTGAAACAGTTATAGCTTTTTTGTAAGTAAAAGGATACTTAAATAAATGTGTAAAGGCTATCCTGCATGGATGCTAAGGAGGATCTCCTTTATATTTGTGTGTATTCAGAGCTTCTTAAAGTCAGTTTGCATCTTGGTGACAACCTTGATGTGTCCTAAACTTATTAGAATTGCCTGGTAAGTGCTGATTATCTTGCACATTACGCTCTGCACAATCAGAGCTCCAATACCTAGCAGTAACAGTTCAATGTAGGTTGGACAAGTAAGACAGGTGACAGGTTGTAGCCACGTAACCCAGAGTGAAGTCAAGGCTACAAAAATAAGAATCTGCAGAATGGAAACATGTATTTTGCACTAAGCAGGCTGACATTGAAATGAAATTAACTACAGCTATTTTGCTGGGAAGTTATAATGTGTTGAGGGAGTATCAAAAGGTCCTCTGCTTACTCTAGAAAACAGATTCAAAACAGTCCTGGTTCAGGATCCTAGTGGACTGTGCTCTGAAACAGCATCGTAGTCATTAAAGAGCTTCTCTACTGCTTATGCAATACGAGTCAAGAGATGGATGGAAAAGGAAGAAGAATCTTCTGAGGCAAGAGTATATAACCTGTATCAGCTTCATATTAATCTGTGTAATTTCTCAGAGAGACAAAAATCCCTAGAAAGGAAAAGCTTACTGTTTTGTGGTATTTCCATGCTTTATAGTTTTCTTCTTTTATAAATTATCACCATATTCCAGAAAAAAAAACAACCCACATAGTTATTTAAGAAGGGATTAGTCATATATGTCATCATCGCCATCTCTTCCACACCTGACTTCTTCCATTGTATTTCGTGCTAAGGTGGAAATGACAGCCTAATGAAAGGAAAGCAGAAGCAGTGCAGCGGTGTTATTTGTATGACAAAGCACAAATAGACTGACACCCAGGGAGGATTCTGAGAAACACCTCTGCAATAAACGCTAAACCACTTGTACATGTCTCTCAAATTCAGAAACAGATTCTAAAAGGGAGACAATGTAAATATACTTTCATTTTGTACATGGATTTTTTAAAAACACTCACATTTATTTCCACTTTCTGGACTGAAGCAATCACCAGCAATGCAGCAATCAATCAGCATAAGCCACAGTTGCTTGGTACAAGTACCACTAAGACTAACGTGCCCAGCACAATGTAACGAGTGTATTACTGTCAACATTTACAAAGTTGTCATAAAGTAGAAACTGTAATAGCCTCTGCTGACAGCTGGAAACGAATGAATTCTAAATTTTTTTTCCTTTGCTTCGTAGGCATGCTATCTAGCAGAACCTTGAATAAAGCAGCAGATAATATATTAAGTGGGAAGATGGAAAAATGCAATTTTCTTTATCTCACTGATTCTCCACTTATCTTTAATAATAATATATAATACCTGTACTTCTTTAAGCCTTTCATGGCTTTGTAGATGTTAATTAAATGAATTCTCACAAGACCCTTGTGAAGTAGGGCAAGTAATTTTTATTTCCTTTGGTGGGAGATCATAGAACCATAGAATCNAGGCAGCTTTCCAGACACTCCTCCCCAAGCCTGGGGAAAGTTGCTACACAGATGGCAGCAGAGTTGGGCCACAAAGCAGGTCTCATGTTCGAGGGCAGTTCTTCAGCCAGGTCACCGCAATGCAGCAGATTTCTCATACCACTCTGGCTCATCACTCGATAATTTCTTTTGTTGAACCACCCACATTAAAGATGGCAGCATTTGATTATCATCTAACATGATCTCAGGATGAGAGAGCTGTGTAATGCTCTCAGTTATAAAATTTCTTATTAGAAGACTCTTATAGATAGAATACATTGCTTTCCATAAAAAGAGGAGAAACCAAACCAAACCGAATGAAACCACACACACACACACACAAACAACCACAAAGAAACATTTCTTTGTTTCTTTTTCTTTTGTCAGAAATATATTAGAACGCTGTCAAAATACAGTGGATGGAGAACTATGGCTAGACTTGCCAAAGGGACTTCGTGAAGTCCTGGATGAGGCTTTAAGTTACATGCTCAAGGCAGAGAGAGCAAACCCCAAGATGTCAGTCTGCGTGTACACACAGAGGATGGAATGGGTTCACACCTCAGCCCCTCTGCTGGGGGCCAGTACAATCCTCGTTCACTCAAGGCTTGATGCCATCAAGGGGAAGTGAAGGTTTCTTGTAACTAACTATTAATTGTAACTAATCTATAAATTGCATTAGGAAATTTTGCATTCTTTAAAATCCGAATGTGTTAACTGCTTTGCATTAACAACAACAAAATAATCAGTTGGAGGCAAGGTAACAAGCCTTCTGTGAAAGAAGGGAAGTGAGAAGTGTTTTCTAGTGTTTACTGAACCAGACACTTCCTTCTTCCCCTTAAGAACACTTAGCTGCATTAGCTTCTAATGCAATGCTTGTCACTACACGTTATTTGTCATGCTAAGTCACTGTCTATCTTCATCTTTTATTAAAATCAAATAAATGTCCTCCATGGAAGGACAGCAGTGCATACCTTTGTGCCTGGAGGAGGAGCAAGGCCCAGGAATGAATAAATAATATTTTCTTCTTTAGCAGAGAAAAAGGATTCAAAATCCTAAAAAATGAACAAATAAAAAACAACACAGAATTGGTAACAAAAATCAAAAAGTACAGGAAGAAGAGACTAGCCCAGGCAAATCTTTCTTATATTGATGAGAATGACTATGCACTTGTGCAAGCACCTGCATTATCTACGCCCCAGGAAGAAAACTCAGATAAAGGGAGTTTCACACTGGCTGGCAAAATGAACAAATGGGCAAATTTCTCCAGAGACTTACACTTTAATTATATCCCATCTATGTCAGAATCAGATAAAATTAAGCATCTTATTTTAATGTGCCTCAGCTGTACACACCAAAGAAAAGCTATAACATTTAAATGCTAGAATAAAACTTGCTATGAGTAAGAACACAAAATAGGCCCCCAAAACCCTGGACAGCTTTACTGTAAGTGAAAGGCAACAGTCAACATAATAGCCCAAGTGAAATGATAACAAAGAAACTCTTTATTTTAAAGAAAGGCACTCTGGTTAGAAAATGCATTTACTTTTCATACAAATTGAGCAAAAGATCATGTTCCCTCTGACATATATGTACCAGACAAAACATCTTGCCCTCATGTGAACTGCAGTTAAAAACCATTACATTAAATGCCCATTTTTCTCTTTAGTGCTAATATAACTGAAAAGATGTAAGGGATGGCTCCTCTTCTGCCATCTAGAACTTGGCATGGTCTTTATTTACTGTATTCACCTTTACACATATCCTACCAAATAAGGAAGTTCTGCTATCACTCATTTGTTGCTGGGAGATTGATGACTCACATCTTATACCGGTTAAAATCAACATGTATTTAAGAATTCAGCAGAAACTCTGTTCATAAGTGATTGGACCACAGTCCCACAGCAGTTCTGTGTAAAAGGACAAGGGCCTGAAGACATCTGCTGAGCCCTAGACAACTGCCTTGACCATGTTATCACACTCCCTCTCACCCCAAATAACCCTAAAAATAGAAGTCTGTAAATAATAAGGTGCTGACTCATCCTTGAGACCTGTTTGTAAAGCTGGGATAGAACCTGCGTTATTTTATTGGACTGGTTCCATATTTCCAGAGAATAAATTGTTGGCCAAGGATAATTGTACGGAAAGGCTGGAGTGGATGGTTTAGAAGACACCTTATAAAGTCAACAAGACTGGAATCAATGATATTTCAGTCCAGTTTCAAAGAGGTAACATTGCTTAACAGGATAAATTTCAGCCCATTTCACTGATTTATCTAAGGGACAGATTGGCTTTCACACAGAGATAGCTACAGGCAGTGCAAACTGCCCAGGCTGGGGGAAGCCCCAGAGCACATTTTGCCCTGACCAGGCACAATAACTGCTGCTGCTCCAGACCACCCTTTTCTCAAAATCTCTTTGCCATTTTCATGTTGCTGTGGGGTTCTTCTTATCTAAACCAGGTATGCCCTAAGTATTTAAGAAAGTCAGTGTCTGAAGTGTAACCTATAAACTTAGGAGCAATATAGTAAACAAGTATAAGAGGATTTTCTGCAATCTGAAGGGGTGGAATTTGACATGGGCCTTTGACAGGGCATGTAAATACAGGAAACTCCTGTATACCACATACACATAGAACAGCCTAAGCGAACCATGGCACAACAGGTCAGTAGCTGGCAACAAAGAGAAAATTACAACAAGGAAGGACTATGAAGTGGACTTCATATTTTATACATCTTGTTAGTTCCTCTGTGAAGGAAAAGCAGCAGAAAAATATCCAGAGACACATAGCCTTATAGATAGACCTGAGGGTACAAACAAGACTTGTGAATGACCAGATGAACTCCGTATCAGAAGAGGATACACCCTTATATCATGTAGTCCTTGGCAACTGGTAGTGTACAATGACATCTCAGTAAGTATGGTATCTCACAGTAAATGAAAGGTGAATTTCCTTGCTTGCAGTGAGGAGCAAGCTAATATGTATTTAGCACAGGGTAAAGCAAGATGACTACAGTGATCATGGAATAGTTTTGTATTGTGAATTTGCATTCTTTCCTAATAGTAACTTGTCTGCATCTTCATTTTCTGAAAGACTAAAGATAAGTGTTCCCAAGGCAGGCAGTAAGAAAAATGAGCATTAACTATTTCTTTCAGGTAAGCAATAATATTATATCTGTATAAGAAGACATAAATGGTCTAGGCAGAGGGTAGAAATGTCACGTGTCTTTGAACTTAGTCTTTGAAAAATACAGTGAAATGTATATAGAAAAAAATACTCCATGAGGTTTTTATTATGAGTGCATACATGTATATACATTCTATGCTATCATCCTTTGTATGACCTTCGTGGAAATGACAGACGGCAAACCAGCAAACTCCAACTGGACATCAGCAGAAAGTTCTTCTCCACATGAGTGGTATGCCACCAGGTCACAGCACACAGAGAGGGCATGGAAATGCCACCCTTGGAGACTTTCGAAACTCAGATAGCCAAAGCCCCGAGCAACATTAAATCTATCACTGCTTTGAGCAACAGATTGGACTACAAACCTCCAGAGGTCCCTATGATTTCCATATATTTTACTTAAGCAGTTATATGAACTATCAAATAAAAGCCTTACTTAGTAATTCAGAGATTCTTTGAGAAAATATGTACAAGTATTTTATTCTATGGATTTCCGTTTACAGAGAAGCGTAGTTTTCAGTTTACAGAGAAAACCAGAAGTTTACATTTAATTTCTTTCCTATTTTTCTGGGATTTTTAAGCAAAAGCAAATACAAGAGCAACAGAGAGCTCAATATATTTAGAAAGTGACACAGATGCAGACATCTGTCTAGACATGATAAAAGAAGTAGTTTAACAAAAAGATCTAATAACATAATTTCCAACACTGATGGATTAGAATGAATATCGGAGATTGATGCTATGGCCAGGCATAAAAAATGAATC
Source organism: Chloroceryle aenea (assembly GCA_013399075.1). NCBI lineage: Eukaryota > Metazoa > Chordata > Aves > Coraciiformes > Cerylidae > Chloroceryle > Chloroceryle aenea. Next base: position 49,281 of record VWZY01002108.1, on the reverse strand, counting down.
CATTTCTAATCTGTTTCTTCAAGTGGCAATACCAAAGATATGAAAGAAGATTCTGTTAAGACAGCCTGACCTCGCAGAAAAGCTGCTCACAGTTAGTGTATTTTCATAAATGCATCCATAAGAAACTTGCATTTTACAGTACAAGTTTGGAAATGAAGCAGCTCTTCAGGGTCAGCCAGAAGATGCCAATACTTTTACAAATTAGCAGAAAATAAGATTAGCAACAGGGCTGCATTTACTTGCTCATTATGTCAGTCTATTCGAGCAAAAAAAGGAAACCTCCTCACTGGTACCCACTATCCCCTTATCCCCACCCCCAAAATTTCACTGAATTGCAGAAAAGGAGACTGGAAAAGATCTCCAAGGACCATTTGTCCAAGACAGGAACCACTACACTATTCCTGATAGGTGTTTCTCAAGTCCATTGGTAACAACGTTTAATGAGATAATGAGACAACCTCCTGTAAAATATGCTTGTTTTTCTTTTTTCCTGATGTCTGACTTAAACTTTCTTTGCTGAATTTCTTGCTCATTACAGCTTATTCCAACCCCCAGTGGACAGAGGAGGAGCAGAACACATTTTACAAAATCCTAGAATCACAGGAAAATTTGGGTGGAAAGAGACCTCAGGAGACCATCTAGTCCAACCTCTTGCTCAAAGCAGGGTCAATACTAAGTTCAGACCAACAATTAATTCTTTTTTGCCCTTAAAATATTTGAAGGCTGTCACGTGTCTCTCCAAATCCCTCTTTCTCAGGGTGAGGAAGGAAATCTTTTATCTTGAAATTTTATCTCCCAAGGCCAATGTTTCCAGGCCAGCATGCTGTTAATGTGTATACATTAACATGTGTGAATAAGTACCTAACATACAGGACAATTGATATGAAAGGAAGTGTGAAAAAAGAGTGAACTCAGAAAGGAGAATGAGTAGTAATTAAATGTAACAGGTTTGACTTAAAAACAAAGGACTACCCGGGAATGAGGAAGGACAAAAATTAGTAGGAAGGAGAAAGAAAAATCAAATGTCTTAGAAATAGAGGTGTAAAAAGCTTGCTTTGTTTTGCATAGCAAAGTGAAGAATAACAAGAGGACATGATTCTTATTTACAAATACATTGGACTAGAGCTGTTTAAGCTAATGATTGATTCTGGCATACTAGGAAATGAGTATAAACTGGCTGCATGTATGCAGGCTAGAAATTCAAAGGTTTCTAGATGCTAAGGCCCTTGAAGACTATTAACAAAACCAACATATTTTTAAGGGACTTCCATTACTTCATCATAATGGACTGCAGTCCATGACTGTGACAGCCCTTTGCAATTCTCAGACCTATATTTAATAAGTTGCTGAGGCCAAAGGGTGTGGGACACAGGGAGAGAGTGAAGATATATCATTTAAGCCTTAAATAGCATAAAACAGTTCTGGATTTCAAACAAATGGGTCCGTTGGACCTGCACAGGTTGTGCAGGGAAGTAGATTGCAAATCCCCAGCTTTATGTTGTAAACATATTGCAATAGATATCATGCGACCTGTAGGAATTTTGCACCAGCCTGCCAGCTCCTGACCATGTTCTCAACCAGCCCACATAATTCCACCTCACACTCACTGTGTACCTTAGGTACCTTCCTCCGAGGAGAAGGGTAAAGCTCATGTACTGATATGCATCTCCTTCTCTTATTTATTTGGAAATAATGATGCTATAAATTAATCTTTATTCTGCACGAACCTGTCTCATTAGCTATAAGCTTTTAGAGATGGGTACATTAGAATTCTAGAGACTTTTAGACTAATTGTAAATTTGATTTAGTTTTTAAATCAGTAGCTGCAATTTCTTTCTGGACAGCTTTCCACATGGAAGTGTCTTTGCAAATGACTCCTTCTTCAATTTATTTCAAGATGTAAATTATTTGGCTTCCTGAAACAGCTTCAGACATGGAATAAAAAATGTATATTTATCAGTTACTGGCAAGGCTAACCAGTTATAACACTTTGCAAGGCAATTACTCTTTAATTCACTATATAACCTCTCCAGGAAATTTCAGAAATATTTATTGCAACATTGGTTGCCACAAAATCCAGAGAAAGATAGATCAAATTATATTTTTTTATTGGTGCAGAATGGATGTTGAAATGCACATGAACTCTAACCTACCAAGTTCTCTTATAAGATTATTATGAGAAAATGAGGAAACAATTGCACTCCATTATTCATATTAGCCACTTTTGCTTTGAAACCACTGAAGTTAATTCTGAAAACTTAGTGCCATGTAAATCCCTTCTCTCTCAAAACATCCTTTGTAGTAGTTCACACTGGATTTGTGGAGTAACTTAAAACTGGGCTCACTATGTGATCTGCGTTTCAGAGTACTTTGCAACTTCATTTCAGCAATGATATCAGAGTACTTTCCAGGCTATGTATTTCCATCCAGACTATGAGAATAAAAACTGTCTCAGATATCTCTTTTGATTCACAATCCTAATATTCAGGTTGGTACAGTATTATCTAGTATTATCTGTCACTGATTTGAACAAACTCTCTCAAGAGAAATAACCTGTTACAACCATATATGAAAATATAAAAGCATCTGATGAGTGTTACAATTTCTATTATGAAGAATGGGATATTTATTAAATAAGTACTATAATTTCAGTAATTCACACTACATACTAGAACTATTCAAGTCAGCTACAATTCCTATTTATTTGTATAATATAATGGAAAAGAAAGGTTTCTGTTCACAGCCCCTAGTGCCTCAGACAACTACTTGACTTCCTAGCAGCACAGATGAGTCTGTGTGAATCACATAAAACACCAATACTCAACAAGCAAAATGAACTTAATGTCATGGAAGCAAAGTGCAATACAGTAAGAGATAGCAGATCAGCCTTGCTATGAACCCTACCAGTCTAGAGCAGCTCAGTATTGTCAAACCATGTAACTCAGCATTTACCACTCCAAATGCAGCTGAACTGGCCTCATAGGCTACATTTGGTTATCCTGAGATGCTGTGTGAAGCAGCCATAGTATCTCCTAGACAGTACTGCCTCTGGTCTTCAAGATCTGACGTGAGAGTGCAGGCAGAGGCCCTACAGCTAGTCAACTTGTGAGTGAGTGACACAGTAATGTGAGAGAAGAACACAGAGCTCATCACAGACAGCCAGTTCCACACCTTGTAGTGAGCTCTGGGTCTTGCAGAGGCTCTGGGCCTTCAGGTCACAATCCATCACCGTCTGTTAAGCAGAGATTCTCTAGTCAGTTTTCCTTTTGTGTGTATTTTGCTCTTAGAAATGAATGATCTTTTGCTTCCTTCCTTTTCTGTACCTAAGAAACGTTTTCTAGGAATTGCTCTTTCAAAGTGAATCTCAATTTATCTTAAGCAGTTTGTCTGATGGTTCCTAGTAATGAGAAAGAGTCACTTTCCTGTGAAAGAAGACTATCTAAAGGTATTTAAATTTCCAAACATCTTCTTACCCCACAGTACCGCTCCTCATTGAAGATCTGTGGAGGGAGGGGAATTCCATTTTGAGGCTTTTTTTCACCTGGGACATTCTCTCTCATCCATTTCCTGTTGTCTTCATCACCTGCTATGTCCATTTGCTGAAAGTCAATCTTGTTGGCCTCTAAAAAGCCCACTACCTCTTGCTGTTTCTTTTTGATCTGTTTAGGAAAGAGGAAAACCAAAATTCCTTCCATAAAAAGAAAATTGTTTTCTAATAACAATTGTTATTACAAGCAAAACTAATGCAAGACTGTCAAGTTGAATCCAGTAGCCCCCACAGTTTTTGAAGCTGAGATTCAACAATGTTTCTTAGTACCCACAGCACTGACATTACTTCCTTCCTCCTCCCTGGCCCCCAGCTTCTTTCCTTCCTCCCTGGAAGCAGTGATACCTCCCTCTAAGAAACAAGGCTCAGCAAGAAGCTTTCTACTCTGATCCTATACCTGTGAGTGTGGTGTACAGACACCTAAACTAATCCTGCCCAAAGTCAGCACAGGTCTGAGAATGTACACATTCTCCTCAATATGTAACAGTCTCCTTTTTCCTACTCATTACACATAATGTTTAGATTTCCATGAGTCACATGTTTCTCTCTGTCCCTGCTCTTTAATACGAGGGATAATTAATTATGAGTGAAAGTTCAGTGAAAATCCAGTACAGTGTAACTCCTGTGCTTGAATAATTCCCACATCACAGAATGATGTTCCAGTTGGACCATGAAGAACATATTACATACAAATAAAGCATGTTATACACAGCTTCTGTTCCACCTAAAATTCAGTCATGGCCTTTACACCCTTTGATGCTGGTTCTTTATACACCTAGGATACAGACATCAAGCTAATAATGAAACTACAAAGGTTTAATACTCACTAAACTTTTCTGCTAAAGGAATGCTACTCGAAAGCAACATTTAAAGAACTTCCCCATTTTGTACATGTCTACTTGTCTAAGAGATGAAAGGATAAATTTTAGGCCTACAGCATTTGAAGCAAACAGGACTGATCTGTACAGATTGTCTCAAGATGCTCTTTGGTGGTCACTAACAACTAAATGACTATCTAGCACAGTCATGTTCCAGACATGAACCTCTTCGCCCAGTGATACTACTCCATGCAGCAAGTTAGTCTCCTATCTAGATGGTAGCTAGAATGATGTATGTAGGTAATTATTACATAATTATTACATATGAGCCATCATATGATTTGAAATCATGTCTTCCACAAGAGAGGTATCTGAACAACTGAATTTAAAATGACACCAAGCTAGTGTAAATAAGTCTGAGACAGACAATGAGATGAGAAATAATTCAGGGATTATGTATTTCTACAGTCTTGTGAACCCCAAAAGATGAAGTAGAGTAATAGCCTATTATATTGGAAGAATGAATTTTCATGATTAAGGATAAATTTTCTTTTTCTTACATAATTAAGGATGGATCTATCTACACAGCTATTCTGGCTTATAAAAATAACAAACATAAAATGCTGCACATTTTGATGACTAGAATAGAGGTTTTTCATGAACTAAAAAAAGTGTATTACTTTGAAGGGAAGCACTAATCCAATGTGTTCAAAAACAATGCAGTTGACAGATCTCAAAGGTGCTTATTTATAATCTTATTTTCACTTTCTAATTATAGGTAGTTTTCTTAATGGCTATTTGGCTGCAAAGTTATTTGCAGAACATATTCAGGCGGCAGAAAGGATTGCTTGAGGGACACTTCATGGACAGAAGTGGCAGAATAATGTTTGTATAAATGGTTAATAAAATCTGCACTAGCCAGAACTAAGAGTTTCACCACATGCTCTGAAAGCCAGCGTACTCAAGTGCTGTCAGCTGCAATTCAGCATCAGCTTGTCTCTTTGGACACAGGCACTGAAGTAGATAAGGCTCCTGGAACAGCTAGTGCTCCAGACAGAGTGCTTCTGAGGAGATAATGGAAACTGAGTTAGAGATTCTATGTTCCCTTGTTTATGGCTGTAGCTATAAATTTTAGAATTAAACCCAGATAAATAATTTTTCTTAAGCTTGAGGTTCGTAATAAACAGGAATCTTAGACAGCACCAGGACTGAAAGCAAAAATTAGGAGAGGGTTTTGTGAAAAATGAATGCTGAGGAAAAATAAAAAGTTACATGCGATTGTGCCCTCATAAGGAAAAGACAAGATGTTTCTCATTACGATAACAACAATGAACAATAGAGAAGATGTACAATGTCTTAAGACTTTCAATTACAACGGCTTAGGTAGAACAAAAGATTTGGGACACACACTTAGTATGAAACCATAAAGCAAACCTCTGCTGTGGCTGACACTAGGTAGCCGAGCAACCAAAAGTATCTCTCCAGCAAACAGCACAGAGAGGGAAATCTTCCAGGATGGAACAACACAGAGGACACTCAAAGTTTTCCCAGAATGGATGAAATTGCAGGAGCTTGTTTGTGCCCTCACTTGTATCTGATGTCATGGGAAGAATTCAGATTACTTGGGCATATATTCCCTGGAAAATGTGGTGAGCAGGAGCTTATTTCACCAATGCCATTTTTTCTTTTAACAAAGCCGAAATTCTACCATCCCTAGCTGCTAGTCCTTTAAAATTAGAAACTGTTTCAAATAAGTATTATCCAGCTAGAGTGTAAGAGCTACAAATAATATTGTTTTCACCTGATGCATAATTAAATATTATCATCTGTATCCTCACAATCCAGAGCATTCATTTTGACCAGCTGCCTTCAGCAGAAGCAAATGGTACATAGTTAACAGCTTACAGCAAGTGGAACGTTAATGTTGGTAGGCAGAGTTGCTGCAGCTTCCGGTTCTAACACCATATGGACAACTTATTCCTGATAATTATTCTTACTTGTCAGTTTCTAACCTCTAATTTGAATTGCCTTGAAATTGATCTGAAATTTGACCTCAGATTTATGGCTATTTTCACAATCATGGATGATAAACCTCCGTGCTGTACTTCAGAGGACATAGTTCAAATAGTCTACATTTTCCTCAGTCTTTCTGACACCTACAAATATGAAGGAGGGCACCTTCATAAAAAGTCACCAGAAATGCTGGGTGAGGATTTTAGAGGTGCTTTAACCATGAGCAGCAGTAAGCAAGACTTTGGAAGACTTCTGTAACCCCCTTTCTCCCATGATTGATGGCACCTTAAAACCCTGCAGGATATTACCCATTTCTAAATACTTCTATGCCTAGTAAGATTTTTTTTTAATGCTTTCTTCAAGCCAAGAATTTAGTATGTTTTAGCCCTATAAATAAGTATCTCCAGTTCTGCTTACCTTAATGAATAGTTCAATATCAGCTAAGTTTGGATCAGACAGATAATAAAGCTGAAGTTATTAAAAATAAATTTCTGAATCACTGAGGGGAAAACTACAGACTGCAGATTTCCTCTAGAGCCACAGTGAAATATACCATTTGAATGTCTGATCCAGAGCACAAGAATGTTACTGGGTTCAGTTCATTCACTTCTAGAAAGTATTTATTAACATGATAACCAGTTACAATTAGTACTGTGACCATATAGTACATAGAATAGAAATCTTTTTCATTCTTTACCAATGATCCTCAGCTGATTTACACCAGAGGAGGCTGGGCACATCTTATTTGAAATTCAAACTGAAAAATATGCGTTTCACAGAGATCAGCCATGTTAAAGAGAGCAACAGTACTACAAAGACAATTTAGATTTCCAGTTTAAGATCTTTAGGGATTAAATTCATTCTTCTCAGGAAAAGATGTACAAACTGATAAAAAAAATGTTTTTAATAGGCTTTTAGTGATATATTGGGGTTTGTACTGGCTTCTTGCATGAGCTTTATTTTATACATACCAAACTCATGACAGGTTCACAGAAAGGGTACCTTCTGTCCATTTTAATGTGGACAAGTACCCCATTTGAACACTGTGTTTACTTGTCATTGCAATTATGCATCAATAATGTGAACACATGCTGCCTTTCGAGATTGCTACAGGTAGAGATAACACCCAACACATCAGAAAGGAGGAAACACAGAGGCACATTGCCCTGTAAATTTGCCATACCCTTCCTCCCAGTATATGTCTGGTATCTCATTAACAGCTTTCGGGGGCTGCTAACAGACAGTGGAGACTCTCATTAATAAGCTTAAAATCTATTACAGTTCACTGATATTCGCTATGTTTCCTAGCAGTACTAAAGCACAGTGACAATGCTCAGCATCACAAAATGTTTGGGTAAACCTTGTGCCTTACTCAGTGCAGCACACACAGCCCTTCACTTCAGTCCAGGAGGAAAGCAATTAGGTATAGCTGCTAGCTGGGAGGACTTAGAAGGAATGTGTACAGCAGAGGAAAGATCTTGGTTCAGCTAGTGCTAAATACATGATACACTTTGTTTAAACTGCCTAAACAATCTCTGAATGTCAATGTTTCATCAAAGCACTCATACAACTGCCTTGCTGAACTACAGCCCCGATCTTCTTGATGGAGTGGCAACAGCTCATGCCTGAGGCACAGAGGATGATGGTGGCCCCAACACACACATACTGAATGTCTGCCCCAGGATTTCAGTCACAGTCACAAATTTCCCCAGGAAACAGATGAATGGCAAAGGAGGTAGGGATGATTCTTCCTTGGTCAATTAATGCAGACCAAAACAAGAGACCAAACAGGAGGGAAAAGACTGCCAGTGCCCAGTGTATGGCAATTTATAAAGCTACTTGAGCAGTAACAGCTAGATTACAAATTACTAAACCTGAAGTTTCCAATTCCCTCTTCTTTTTTTACCCGACATCTGAAGTTTCCTATTGAAAAAGGAATGCCAAAATGTCAGCAGTAAATTTTGAGGGTCAGTCTTGGCTATAGGCTGGTGAGAGAAGCTGATGAGAGAACTGCAAAATTTCTCAGCCATATTCCAATTAGAATTTTAGTGAATGACACCCAGTTCTTTTCTACAGATGATGACCCTATGAACAGGGACCATTTTTGGAGATATTCAACTTTGGAAGCTTCTTAAAGACATGGAGCTGGTATTAGAGAGACAGAGATGTAGTTACAGCTATGTGCAAGCACCAGACAGTTTGTTTACCCATGTCATGGGGAGTGAGTGACTGCCAAAGAAAAAATGCAATCTGAGCTCATTTGGGAACTGGATATAAAAGGAAACAGTCTTTTCCCGGTTCCCGCCTCCCACAGACTTCCAACCTCCCTACTATTCACATGCTTCACCTTCAGCTGATACACTCTGCTGACAGCTACAGCAGTAGATCTCAATACTAAGAATCATCAGCATAGCACTTCAAGAGACATACCAAAAATAAATTAAAAAATCAACCACAAGGAAAAAATGATCAAGGAACAAGCAAACAACAAATAATAATAATAAAAAAAAGTTCCTAGAAAAAGGGAGGTGGATAGAGAAGAATTATTTTCTGCATTACTTTGTTCAGCCTCAGCTTACTTTGGCTGCAGGCTTTATTAGAAAGAGTTCCCCTCTGCAGGAGCAGCATCCCAAAGTCTCTTTTAAAACCAAATACATTAATTTCTACTTTAAACAGTCCACCTTAGCCTTTATGCAAAGACAATACCCACTTTTTTCTTCTTCAGTGAATATATACTGCACACAATTTTTCACACAGAAGTAAATCTATTAGAATACAGATAATTTATATGTAAATGTTATACCTTTAATAAAATCTCGCATGTAAGCAAGCCTGCATTAATAGGAATTATCTACAACCTGAGCAGCTTTCAAGAATAAGATGCACAATGCAAGCTAGAAGAAATTGAATGTTTTTTTTTTTTCTCCATGCAAACTCAGGTTGTCCTGGGATCTTCTAGGTTAATTTACCAACCTGATCTCAGGAGAAAGAGGAGGATATTAATTGAGACGCCTACCGCTGTAGACCCTGAAGATGTGGCTNCACCCTCCCACCCCAGCAATCCAGCAGCTCTGGACTCTCCACGGGGTCCCGAGTTTTCCCACGCCATTGGCCCTTATGTATTTTGGGACAAGAGGCCCGTCAAGGATTGGTTAGTAAGAGGAGCCATAGTAAGGGGTTTGCACCTGCCCCTGGCCTTATTGCATTAGATTGACAGGCTGGCAGTCCAAAAAAGGCAAAGGAGAGTAGTGCACCAATGAGACAGGGCTGGAGAAATATTTGGGAGAGGGGGAAGGGACAAGTGAGAAGGGACAGGGAGCAGGCAGCGTAGTGCTGGGGGTGATCACAAAGCTGTTGGGTAATGTTTAGTGTTTCATGGGCACTGTCACAGCTACCTCCTGCATTAAAGGGCTTGTGCCCTCTCCCTGACCACGGCAAGGAGGCTTCAGAGCAGCAGCTGCAGATTTTACAGTATAAAAAGCGAAGGAGGAAGGGAAGGGCAAGGGAAGCATAGATGCAGAAGTAATTATAGCAGAGATCATGCTGAAGTGAGCGTCAGTTACAAACTCTCTCAGCTATAAAGAATTCAGATCATCATCCACACTGTAGGGCTCAGGGACTTCTCTGAAATAAATGTCAGTACACTTCCTAATACTGAGGAGGGTGATTTGGCTGATTCTATGTACCTGGAATCTATTTTTGCATTTTCTCTTTCTTCTTGCATCATCAGTGAAACTTGCCAGGGCACAAGGTATAGGAGGAGGTCCAGAATACTTGGTAAAAAATATCCCGTTCTACTGTACTATCCAGGATGCTCTTTTTCAATCTCATTGTCACCTTCTAGTCCGGATATGGTCACAACTCAGAGGCTGCCTTCACATATTTGCTTAAGGAGTCCTCTGAGCATAAGAGGTATTTTAAGAATGTTACTTTCACATTTTAAGAGCCAAGTTTGTTTCTGCTGTTAGTAACATGCCACTGAACTTAGTAAAGCTGACCCTATGTCAGAGATGAAACTGGCCTTGGCTTCAGAAAGTGCTTACACACATTTCAAATATTAAGACTGAATATAGCAGTACCTGATCCTGAAAATATTTAAAATGGAATATAATACTTTCTTTCCGTGATTGATTAGGTAGGACTGACTGAGTAAAAATGCTCTTGAAAATAAGTTTTCTGTCTGTGAAAACTGTTACATGAAACTGGGAATGCAGCATTCCATGTGGGGAACGGGGATCCTGAAAAACCTCACTGAAAACTAAAATTAACAGTATGGATAATTAGACTCTTTACTGTGGCTCACCATCTGTCATTTCTTCTTTTGAGAAGGAATAGGAGATGCATCAAAAAAAGAAAAGCCTGTTAGAATTGGGTATTTTTAGAATATTTCTCTGTAAAAAAAACAACAAAAAACACCTTTGTGCAAAACCATAAATTATTGCCAGAAGTTATTACAAATGCTTGTTTCTCAGGAGATTTTGTATGTACATATGGCCTGGTAAATTCAACAGAAATGACTGGGCACCTGGAACATACAATTTCCAAAGCAATTTACTTGATTAACAGTGCTCTGAAGAAGTACAAACAAAAGATGCAGTGGTCATTGGCTTTAAAGCATACTGATAAGCATTGCAAGTATAGCAATGCTAATTATTAATACTCAAAGCAGTAAATATTTGCACCATCAAATGTCCACTGTCAGGACTGGGACAAAATTGACAATTAACACTCTTGCCTGTTCTACTTCACCTGAAACGGCCACTGAACCACACAGGGAAAACCAGGATGTGGCCCAAAGCCCCTGGTTGCATAGGGCTTGTCAGGTGAGGACCTTTGGGCATGATTCCCACTGCGTCCAGCCTTGACCTAAAGCTGGGGCCTACAAGAAAGCTGGGGAGGGACTGAGGCTGGGTTGTGAGGTGCTGAACTGGCGGTTCAGGTGCTGACCATCAAGGCATCGTGGGAGGGGGCTGCCAGGGTATTGAGGGGGCTGTGGGGCTTTGTGGACTCTGAGGCAGTTGGGGAGAGCAAGATGTCACTTGGTCCCCACCAGCACTCTGGGGAACTCTGCACTTGTGAGGATGGTAGAAGAGCTCTGGCTTATGTGGACCAAACCACACTGGTTTGGGAGCTGTTTGGGGCCCTTGGAGAAACCCAGAGGCAGATCTGAGGGCCCTGGATAAGCCCTCACCCTTCCTGCATGAGCAGGTGGGTCCTAGCACTCAGCTTGGTTCCCTTGGGGCTCAGGGTTCAGCTGTGAGACCACAGGACTGTTGCACCGTTTTGGTCTGGGAAGTCAGACTGTTCTCCCACCAGGATTCTCCCTTACTCTGGTTTATGCACACAGACCACAACTAATTGTTCCCCGTGACAGTTTGCAGTTTCTGGATGCTTGGAATTGTATTTTCAACTTTGACTGATAGATATGGCCCTATTTAATTTTGTTCCTGCACCTCCTTCAGAAACATACATTCTCCTAGTGTTTGTCCATTTTAGTCCCCCTTCAGCTACTGCTTTTTTTTTTCCCTTTCTGTANATTGAGACACCTACCGCTGTAGACCCTGAAGATGTGGCTATGAAGACTTTGATCACCATGTTGACAGAAATGAAAATGAATCAGCAGAGCACGCCTGCTATCCACAAGTCACCACAACCCCAAGAGGAATCCAAGTGTTCCACAGCTCCTGGGCTAACCTGGGTCTTAAATGGATGCCCCCACC
>VWZY01002108.1:11188-35597 GCA_013399075.1 Chloroceryle aenea | reverse complement strand
AGTTTTGTTCCTTTTTATTCCCCTTTCGCCTCTGGCTTTTTTTTTCCCTTTCTGTAGTAATATCTTTAATTTCATTTCTCTGTTTCTTGTCCTTCACCTTTTGTTTTTCTGTCCTTTTGTCTTCTTTTCCATTTTATTTATTTCTCAACATCTGCTCTTGAGACTGGATGGTGAGGTTCAGCTCACACTTCTCATCAAAACAAATTAAAGCAGTAGTTTTATGTTTAATTTAAGCTAATTTGATTTTAAAACAATTTAGCCAGAAAGTGTTGACAGTGCTAAAGCAAATTTAAACAGCATTATAGATCTATGTACCAAGCTGGTCTGTGTCTAATCCTTATCTTAAAATACAACTTCTCATCTCTTAGGGGTTATTGAACTGGCTCAAGTTTAGTAGGACCCTGGACATTCCTCAGTCTTCCACAAGGAAGAGTTGCTTATAAAAGGGAATGAAGAGTAATGACACTGTTTTGATTCAACCTAGAACATTTTGTGCAATCCTAAATCACACTTTATAATTTTCATTGGGAGTTATGTGATTCCCCTCTCCTCTTTAAGAAATTCAATTTAATTTAAAATAAAATGCTTTCACAAAGCAAACAAAGGAGTTAGAATGTTCTAAAAATATCTTTTTTTTTTTTTTAGTTCTAAAAATATCTTATATTTTTTAGTGAAGTCTACATGTTATAATCCATCTAAACTAAAATATCATTTTAAAACCCCTCAAATTTCTTTTACATAATTTCTATGCCCCATTTGTCCCCACCCTCGCCACTTCGCAAATACAGAATTCATTCTACTGCCAGGTAGAATCCTGCATCTATAAAATTATGATCTAAGTTGTCTTCATGTGATAACAAGAAAATGAAATGGATTGAGCCATATCCCAATAAATAAATTTTACCACAACTGGTGTTTAAATAATGCTGGCAGGAGTATGAAATCATCTCTTCTGCTCCCCAGTAGTCTCAGTAGGGAAAAATGCTGAGAGGTAGCAGATGTTCACAAAGACATAGAAAAATAGTCAGCATTCTATATTTTCTGATAAATACACATCGGGTTTTTAAGCCAAAAAATTCAGAGAGTTTGTTTTGTTTGAAAATTGGACTACTGAGGAAAGACAATTCCAGAGGAAGCAGCAATGTTACTTAGAACATGACTGAAGTGAGATCATCATATCAGCAGAGAACCACACCTCTGACAAAACCAGTGCATTACAGGCACTATTTTCTGAGCTATACGGGTGCGTAGACATGGAGATAAGTAAGTGTCTTGCAGCATTTTCAAAAGCAAACAAATGTGTTAAGTATCACTAGGCTGTGAAGAAGCTTTAGCAAGCTTTTTTGATTTTGAAAACAATCCTGATCTGAAAATAAATAAAACAAGCAACATCCCAGAAGTTTAAGGAAACTTTTATTTCACTAAGTCAGATATTCTGTTGTGCAGCTTTAGATGCTGCTATATCTTCTACTTATAATGTTAATATGTCAGCTAGGATAATTTTTTCTATTTTTAAACATAAATTAATTTTGTGATCTGATTTGTGATCTAATTAATTTTTAAAATTACTAAATTATATTTTTATGACATGAATGAAAAGCTACAAATATTACAGAGACATGGCTAGAAATATCCAGTTTCTAGAGACTTGAATAAGTGGGGGTTTTTAATAGTGTAAAGCACTTTGTTGGTGTTGAGCATAAGAACAGTTACAGTTCTTTTAAATTACATTAATCATGGAGAAAATGTATCCATTACAGGAAACTATGGTATCTATTTATATTTAAATGGTAGTACTTTGTAAATCTTTAGAAAATCCATGCCAATATCATAGTAAATTCTGAGATAGAAACTAGTGTATCTCATATTGTAGTTCATTCTGGAAACAAACTTACTCACTTGCTACTGACCACACAGTTATTTTAATGGGTTAAAGAATAACGACTGGGTTTTACTAGAGATAGCTTAATATTCTTAGCATTGTTTAGTATAGTTGAACAATGTTGATTAGTGTTTATACTAACTGTAAGCAATAACATTCTGATTCCTAATAGGTCATGGAGGTCAACTTTTAAGTCTGACATTACATAGTGGTAAACTCAGATGGTTGTTTCCTCCATATTTTAGTGACAGAAGAGAATATGGCAGAACATGGCACGAAAAGCAGGGATACTAAAGATTCCCCAAAGCACATAAGTAATAGAAGCAGCAGCTGTAGCAGAGGTAATGATTGTAAGTGATAAAGTAGAGGCTACAGAAGTGAAAATTCTCATGCTAATTCTTCTGAAGGCTTAGTCAGTGACTTGCTCTGAAACAGCTAGAAGCAGAAAATGTTTAGAAAAATCAGAAAAGAAGAAAATACAGGAAAAGGAAAAAAAAAAAGAAAAAGAAAAAGGAAAAGAAGAAAAAAGGACAGTATATTTTCCCCCAGGGTAAAAAAAAGGGTACTTTGTTTTCCGGTAATAGAAAAATTAGACTCTCGTGAACAATATAACTGCTCCCTTTCTTTGGCATTTTCCCAGTAAATATGAAGATAATGAAAACATTTTTTTCAGTGAAGAAAATTAGTAAGTCATGTTTCCAACACTAGAAAGGGGAGAGAAGAGATTTAGAGATTCCCCATTGTGTTATTACATGATACTGAGTGATTCAAGAGGCAGGATGATCACCTGAAATGTGGGAGCACTTTTGAAATCCTTATTCCTCAGTTTTAATCTGAGGACTTGAAAGCGGCTCTCCTATACATCCTGCAATTGCTGATTTTGACTGTGCATCATGTCATTAACCTGAAAAAGCCTTTCTTGAGGAAGATTACTCAAAAATAGTATGTATGCACAGAAATGTAATTTCTGACCAAAAGATAACCAACATGTTTTGGCTGGCTCAGTCATTGTGTATCATCTAAAATCAAGTTTGTGCCTCAATGGAATGACTGCATAGTTTAAATACATTCCCTTTATGTAAATACTAACAGTGAAGAATCTTTTATGTTTTCATATTTAGACCCATACTTTCTTAAATCCCACCATGCCACATCAAAAAAATGAGTGTAAAACTGATGACCCTTTTCCCGCTGAGCTTCAAAATTTCATCTAGACCTACCAAATCTACAATATTGTAAGCTATGTGTTCACCCTGTATAGATGTGTATAGATTTTACAGCATTTTTTTCAGCTTTTGCATGAAAGTATTTTCTCATTTCTTTTACAACCTCTCATTCCATTCTGGGAAAATAACATAGTGAAGTAATGGCTGTTCTTGTTTCGCAAATATTTGTGTGACCACATTTGTGGTCATATCATAGTCTTCCTGCAGTGGAATTGTATTACAGAGAGCATGCAGGTGTGATGCTTGCACACCTTCCACTTGCCTTGGTTTTTACCCCTGGTGAGTTTTTTTCACAGCAACTGTTAGTATTTCTCACTGCAGAAAGTGAGAATGTGTCTGACCTCAACTGACTGTTGTACTCTGACTGTACTCAGTTTACTTGAAGCTCCATGATAGTCCTTCTTAATCCATTTAAAATATATGTAAAAACTATAACTGTCCTGTCGAAATCACAGTCTCTCCTCCTTTTGATTCCTAATTTCAGATTCTTTCTATCCTTTCCTTTTGCTATCACAATGAATTTGATACCGTATTCTGCCTGAGTCACTCTACATGAGCAAGGTCCTATCAACTTGCCCCTGCTTTCTCTCATCTATCAGCAGGGCCATCAGAACAAAAATCATCTGGTTTGTATCCTGAGACACGGGAGTGGACCGGGTATTTCAGGAATAAGAGCAAAGGGCAGACAGAATTGCATAGATAATCCCCTTCATACTTTCCTCTAACTTGCTGACTTGTACACCAGGCACATGGATGTCAGGCCCAGGTCAGACTTCAGGCCCTGCCCTGGGAAGGGTGGGTGCAGAGCTCTGGATAAGCGGTGCAGAAGAGCAAGGCTGCTGCAGCTGATGCCAGCAGGGAAGGAGAGAAAGCAAGAGGTGCAACTGCTGCTGCTGCAGGGAAGAGTCCCTTCCATGGTGAAACCCCAGCCCCACACATCTTTGTCTTCCTAGATAACACTCTTTCCATAGCTTTCCAGTCTTGTGGCTTAGGTCATGGAAGCAGCAAGGCAATGTCATGGTGGTGCCCCAGGCAGTGTCCTGTTTTTCTTTTCCTAACATTGATTTGATGTTGCTTCCCATCTGCAATGGGGTGTTCTGGTTGGGGCCTGCTTCTATAAAGAGTTTGTGTGTAGAACACCCACTG
Organism: Chloroceryle aenea; assembly: GCA_013399075.1. Classification (NCBI taxonomy): domain Eukaryota; kingdom Metazoa; phylum Chordata; class Aves; order Coraciiformes; family Cerylidae; genus Chloroceryle; species Chloroceryle aenea. The sequence continues at coordinate 31,343 of VWZY01002108.1, read as the reverse complement.
GATTCAACAGCAGTGATTGCAAAAATCTGTCATTTTCCTCTGGTGTTTTTTAGGTTAGGATCTTGCCTATCTTATCCATAAGATGTTATGTGATCTATAAATTGTTATAATAAACCTCTAGCAAAATACCACCTGAAATGTCTTGAGAGCTATAGTAAAATGGAATATATGCTCAAAAAAAGGGGAACACACTCAGATTTGCAGCCTTGACTATTTTCAAATTCTAATTATGTTTCAGGAAAGGAAAATGAGAGTAATTCACTCGGAATGCTGGCCATAAAGTAAGGCAAATGGCATAAATACACTTAGACTGCTATCCCATAAAGATTTTTCTCAACTGCATAACTGTTCTATACTAATCATGTAGTATATACTAAGAAAATAGTGTATGTGAAGAACTGACTTGCCTGGCGTGTAAGTCAGCAAGTTAGAGGAAAGTATGAAGGGGGTCATCTATAAATGTAAGGTTTAGAAATGTAGTTCAATTCAAAGCTGCCTTGAAAATTCTAGAAAGCTGGTTAGCAATCCTATCTGCAGAGAAATTTAACCATATCCTGTTCTGATCATCTTGCCTTTTGAGTTCCTCTTGCAGACCTGTAGATTAATATGTTGGAGGTTTTTTTCTATCAAGGCCCGTATTCAGTGTTTAGGTCCTCCCTCTTGGGAATCTCTCTAGATGGGTTGAATGTGATTCATCAGTCCTCAGGTCATGCCTACGTTAGTGAACTGCATGATTTAGAGGGAAAATGTGCTTCCATTGATACTGGAGTACTGTGTTAGCATAAACATACTTTACTAAGTTATTCCCAGAGTATTATTGCTGTTTGCCTCAGAAGACACCATGTGGTAGTTACCTTTATTTATGGATGGTGAGTTTGTTGTCTGTTTTAAATCAGATTGTCTTCAGAGAATGAACCTTGGCCTCCTATAGACCTAGTTAGCTATGGCCCAGTGCAGCCACATAAGTGCACACACGGAGGTATAAAACCTTTAATGGATTTGAGGCCTGTAACTAGTGGGGTTCCACAGGGGTCGGTGCTAGGACAGGTCCTGTTCAACATATTCATCAGTGACCTGGATAATGACACAGACTGCACTATCAGCAAGTTTGCTGATGATGCCAAGCTGGGGGGACTGTCTGACACACTAGCAGGCTGCGCTGCCATCCAGCGAGANNNGGGGTTTGTGGAGTCTCCCTCTCTGGAGATGTTCAAGACCCACCTGGATGCGTTCCTGTGTGACCCGGTGTAGGTGACCCTGATCTGTCAGGGGGCTAGACTAGATGATCTTTCAAGGTCCCTGCCAGCCCTTAACATTTTATGATTCTATGATTTATCTGTGACATACTTGAATATTGGAGTCTTAGTATAGATGTTGGGCATTTTGTCAAATATACCACATTAAGTAGCTTGGATGAGCAGTATACGAGCTTATGTGAGCAGTAAAGACATACTAATGATTTTGCTGTCTCAAATGATTGCTATATATCAATGCCAGTTTACTTTGGTCTGAATGCAGGAGGAAAAAATTGCTAGCTGAGAAGATACCACATCAGAATTTTTCAGTTATAAGCCTGAGTATGACTTCCCAGAAAAAAAAATGCTGTGGCTCAGCAAATATCATCAGCCAAACTTCACAAAATTAAAGAGCTGAAGAATGAAATATTTGATTTACAAAACAAATTAGAAGCATCCAGCTTAGAAGACCATATTTTGAAACAGCTTCATTGTCGACACTTGAAAGCAATAGCTAAAAGTAACTTGTCGGATCTTTTAGTGCGTCATTATAATGAGGTGAAGATTTTAACGAATCTCCTGAAGATGTCTCAGAAGGATGAGAGAAATACATCTAGGAAGCTCAGAAAAGTTGAAGCAGAGCTGCAAAAAGCTAAAGATGCTTTGCAGACCCTGCATACGCTTTCAGAAGACAAAGCTCTTGCAGAGAGAGAGAGAAACTTGGTCACAAATTATCAGTCCTTACAGAAAAAAATAGAAGCAAATGATAAAAGAATACAGGTAATGTGTGACTATCATTGTATTTGTGAACAATAATAGGAGAGGTTTCTGTGCAAGAATAGTGTTGAGTTTTTATGTGCTTTTGTCACATTAATGATTCTGACAGAATCCTGTAACATTGTAAAATGTTTTTAATCCAGTGTTGACCTGAGTGTAAGGTCCTCAAATTGGCAGTTGTATCCCCTTCCAATATTTTAAAATCTGGCAGAAATGTGTGAGTAGATTAAGTGTGGCAATAAAGATCTTTTAGGAATTAAGTTGTACACCATAACCCTTGTTAGGTAAGAAGCATAGCATATAGCTGGAGAGCAATCTTCATCAGACTGTCTGCTCTACTTTCTGCGAGCAGCATGGGGTACCCAGGCTTGCTCAGGGCATCCAACCACAATAGCACAGACCCTGATTTACCTTGGCAAAGCACAGGATTTTTCATAAATGGAGACCACCAGGCTGCTGCTGATCTACTTCCTTGAACAACCAAAACTGGCTTATCTGGAGCTAGCACTGTTATTTTTAGGTGGTGCTGGTGGGCACTATGGAGTTACCTACATCTCTGATTCACTAATTACTGTCACTCACTGTAGTTGGCTGTAGGGTGGCTGCTGAATTAAGCAGTAGCCAGGTGTCCTAGATTTTACATTTGGTTCTACTCTGGCCTTATTATGCAACTGTAGTAAAAGCCTGCTGGGAGTTTAAGAGGAAATAATTCTGCTCCTTTTAATAACTCATGCTTCTTATTGAACCTTTCACAAAAAGACAGGAATACAGTTTTCAATACAAAAGTGGAAGAATGAAATTTCCATTGCTCTCCAGTAATTAATTTATATTTTCTATGGGGTATATTATACATAGAATTAAATAAAAAGCCAGGTAATCTGAGAGGCATTTCACCATCTGAACAGCTAGCTCTGAATTACATTTATTGCTTGAAAGAAAATGATAATGTAAACAGCTGAATTCAGACTCTCTTTTGAAAACCTTCTATTTCCAGAAGTCCTAGTGAGAAGCTATGTAAAGTATGCAGGGTTGGATGTCCACCTTACAGTTTTAGTAACTATAATTTCAGTGCATAGCACTGGATTCTGTTGATAATGTACTCGATAAAGTACTCAGTAAATTACCCAGTTTTCATTTACACTAAGCTTCCTTGTGCTGCTGCAGTTAATAGATCTCAGTGTAAATCATATGGTAAAATAAGCTTCTTTTTTAAGAGCCTAGAAAAGCAGCTGAAGTTGAACAATAGCAGTTTTAGTCGTCAGCTGGTAAATGAAAACAAAAAAATTGTGGAAGTTGGGATAATTACAAAGAACTTGCAAATGGAAATGAACTCCCTTCAACAACAACAAAAAAGGTATTAAAGATTTTAAACAGGCTTTTGTTCCTACAAGAAAATTCAAGTATTTAATGTTACCTATTCTTTTTGCCTCTTGTATATTATTTACTAATTTTTTTTTTGTTTCCCAGTTGAGTCTATGGTCTACCAAAAAGAAGTGAAAATATCAAATGATAAAATTATTGTAGGGTCTATTTGTTAAAAGTTCAAGGCAGTTCAGTAACTAATCAAAACAGAGATGAATGCATCACAATTTGAACAAATGATCTACGCCACCTTGTTACCATTTTGATACATCTAGATCTGTATATTGAAAACATATATACAGAAACACTTTTAAATGAAAATGAACCAAATATTACAATATGCAAAAGTAGAGTTTAACAAAATGACTTAAGTAAATGTCTCCATAGTTTGTTTAAATTCCTGGTTGGTTTTCAGACAAATATTTTGGAGATAAATATGTGCAGTTCAACACTTACTTGTAATGCTTTTAAACCAAGTATACAGGAAAACCTAAAAGTGACACTAAATAGAAACAGAAACAAAACTGACATGAATGGGATGTCATATGAATTGTAAACAAGAAAAAGAGTACATATTCCAGAAAACATGAAAACCCTTGTGGTTTTTTAATTATTTAATCTGTGTTTGTAACACAGTTAAAATATAGGGTTTTTTTATTTCTATGTAAAGTGACTGATCCATCTGTTGACCCCACTATGGAGCTTTCTCTTTCTAAATGGAATCAAATGTCTGTGAAAGATGTTCTGGGGAGTTCTGGGGAGTTCTCCCAAACACTGTGAAGGGCAGAACAGGCAACAACTGAGGATTTATGGAGATTAGCATTTTTGTACAGGGCCATCCATCTTACCTATGTATTAGATGCAGAAACTTTCCTCCTGATATTTGGCAGCAGTCAGGCTGCCCAGCTGCAAAAGCCCAGTGAGCTGTTGGGGAAAGAAAAAAGTACAGTGTTCTTCCCAGGTTCTGTGCCATAGTGCCCTGAACAGCACTTGCTATGTCTCTGACAGAGTCTTCTCCTCCTGTATGCACAGATCTGGAAGACAAAGAATAATCATGATCCCAGGAACACCGATGTAAAACTGTAAGGATAGAGGACTCTTGCTAAATACATTTTAGAGCTGTGCTTCTGAAGTTTATGTCATCTCCCAAGCAATATATTGTAAAATAGAACTGAGCACATTATAACAAAGGACACTCAGTATGTAAATTTAAAGAAAATGAAGTAAAGCCAAAAATTACTTAATCTGAAAATAAAGCCCCAAAACTGAGAACAACAAAGGAAAAAATCATTGGAGAAGATTTATTCTTCTGAAAACTGTGTTATGAAAAAAGATTGTTTAGGTGTACATAATGTGTCCTTAGACATACAAAGGGAGAATTTTGATTTGGTTCATGAAGGAAAATGACAGTTTCCTATTTAGGTAAATGATAAAGTCATGGTCTGGCACAAAGTTAAATCATTGAAAATTTCTCACAACATGGGAAAATTAAGTTTGTAAAAAGTAATTCTTAATCCATATTACAAGTTTAATAGTGTTTATTTCTTCTTAGGAAAAGGATCAGCAACTTCATGTAAAAAATATCTATGCAAATCGGATGCCTAAAATCCCAAAAGACAAAAGTGATTCAGTACATCATGAAAAAAGTATTGATATATTAATTTTCTTTTTTGTTTAGTTATGTGAAACTTATATTGTTTTATGACTGGGTTGTATATTCCAAAATGAAAGCCAGTGTAGTACTTTTATATGGGCTAAAAATATTCTTTCATATGTCATTTATAGAGAAATGCTTGGGGTTTTGCTCATTTATTTTATGAATACAAACACATGACCTGTTTCTAATATTTAACCTGATTTTCATCATGAATAGCATTTAGCATACACAGTTTTAGTATACTAACAGTGTCTGTATGGATAGAGAGCTAATTGCACATTTGTTATTTAACCAGGTGAAGCTATCGGTCCAAAGACTGTTTGCAGACTAATTTCTGTTCAGGCTGTTCCCTTTGACTTGGCCTGCAGAAGTGACCACCCTAGATCTAGAATTCTCATGGCATGTCTCACTGACTCAAAGCACCTCACAAACAACCCTCCTGTAGCAAGTTTCTGGCTTTAGGACAGACTTTCCAAGTGCTTCTATATGAGCAAAAACAACTCATTTAATTGAGTCTTTAAAAACTGTCTTCCCATCTTTAAGATCCTTACAAATAGCAGAAATACACCGTTGTCCATTATTGAAGCTCCTGAAGCTTGCATTTTGTTGGGGTGAAAGGAGAGGAGTTTTCAGACACAAGGTTTAGGGAGTTTAAAGGTCAATCTGACAATCATGTCAGCTTATCTGAGAAAAGAGTGTTTATCCTTAGTGGTCCTTTGTTTTTTAGCATATGTAAATTTAAATGCACAACCAAAGATTGTAATAACCCAGGTATTTTATATTCCCTCAATTAATTCTACTCACAGAATTTATGTTATTTAGAATAATATAGTAGAATAATAAAAAAAGAATAGAAAATTATTTTCATCAAGGTAAAAATAGCTCTCTGGTAAAAAGTATTTCTTTCAGAAGGATTCTCAGGCAGGTATTGGAGAGAAATACCTATAACATGCAATCTTGGATAAAAAACATTCGAAGAGCAGATACTTTGTGTGGGATTCAACTGCTTAATTATAGGCATCCTGTGCCATTTGAGATGTCCTAGCACTTATGCCTGGCCCTGTAGCTGTTCCAGAAGGAGATGGGTGTCCCATCAGTCTTATGTAATATTGGGCAGTCTTTAAGTGGATACTCTGTATGCTTGAGGACATCTCAAATTGCAGGAGGTGCCTGTGTTCGACAAGTGGATCCTAGCCCTTGAACAGAGGGAACAACAGCTAAAAAAAAATTACAAATCATACAAGCTAAGAACTGTTATGTTGCTCATGTGCTCACTATATTCATCAGGGACAAAAATGTTGAACATTAAGTTTTCTTGAAGCACTTAAATTTATAATTGTTATACACTTTAGATGTAATATCTAGAATTTATAATAAATGTGTTTTAAACTAATAGGCAGATTTCAAGTACCTTGCCCACACTGGAAGTAATTTTTTGCCTCCTAATGATGATCATAAACATTGTCAGTACCCTAAAGGAGAACTTTCTGCACAATAAGCTTACACCCTTAATTTGGGATAATGATCTGAACACTGACTTCCCTGGGTTAGGCACTTTTTAAAATACTGGTCAGATATTCCTTCTGCCAAACTGAAATCACATGGGCACAGAAGAGCACTTAAAATTTACAGGGTAGCAAACGTATCTGCTGGAAATATTGTGCGTGCCCACAGAATTCTTCAAATTATGGTATCAGTACAAAGCCTTACTGTAGTCTGTTGCTTCTTTCCTTCCTCTTTGTGGCCTTTGGACAACAATTTCTCTGTCTTAAATACAAGTGAACTACAGGGAAAAGATTGGTAGGTTAAGTTGTAAAATTAAGAAATAAAAATCCCTACTTCTCATTCCAAGTCAGATTTGTTTTTTTATGAAGCTCTGAATTCCAGTTTTAGTTACATCACATAATGTGTAGGTTTTTTAGATTTTACTCACATATTGATTTGTACAATATTATTCATTAAATTATAGTACTTAAATTTCTGGTTATTATTTAAGTTCTTCTTTTCTTAAAGAAAAATAAGGGAGCTTAGTTGGAGAGAGACCTGGTATTTTGTAATGAAAAGGTTCCAAGCAAACTTGTCTGATCTTTTGGTATTTTTGGCCAATAAAGATTTAATTCTCTGCCAGTTAATGGAAACAGATAATTTAGATATCTAGAACTGGAATAACTTACAATTGTTTTTCCTATTCACTGTTGACTTGACTTTTCCTATAACAGACTTAGAAAGTACTACTTCTTCAAGTAGTTACTTCCTATACTGTGTTTGCAAAAATTTGTACCCAGCAGGAAAGAAAAAAAGAAACGTTGGGCTGCATTTTTTAACATTCCTGATAAATAGCTGAAGGTAGGCTTGCTTAGGTAATCAGAAAGCTCTATGTACATAAATAAAATTGATTTATTGAATGAAGCCATTAATTTCATAAAGTCTTAATGAGAGCAAAGTTGGCTGAGTTGTGGGAAGGTCACACCAGCTCATCTAGAGGTACAGCTCCCCCTAGTTCTGAATCTGAGGAATGCTCCATTGATTTCTGTCGAAAAAAAAGAACTGCTTCTTGGTTGATTTTCCAAATGGAAATTAATTCCTTCCACAGCATCAGAGCCATACCTTCAAGAGTAACCCTCACACTGGTTATCAACATCTCTTTTACCATCAAACTGCAAACATTTGAAAATTACCATTTTTTTATGGAGAGTCTTCCTTTGATTTCAGAGATCAAAACTGGGAATAAGGTTGACACAGACAAGACCACATTTTTGCTGCTGCACTAGCAACTTTCTCAGATACTGTATTCATGTCAAAATTGTTCTAGAAGTAGAATAAAAGAAGAATATACTCACCTTCCCCATCACATCTACATTCAGATATTTTTTTAAATGTCTCATTCCATCACTCCCTTGGAACTCTTTTTGAAGACTATGGATAATTCAAAGATTGTTAAGCTTTTCCTCTGAAAAGTTTGGTTCCATAAAGCCTTATATAGGTGTTTAACTTTGAGAAAGGTACCAAGTCAGAAGTCATAAAAGAAAGCATAATTATGATACGTTGCAAGATCTGAATTTAGAAACCTAAAAGCTGAGGCTCCATACCAGACCTCTTAAGTTTACATTAGAATGTTACCACACAAAATAAGCCCATATGGGCTCTACGGTAAAGACACATTTGGCTGACTTGCCTGTTCTATCTGAACATGATGTACTGGTACGCAGTAAATAAATAAATAAATAAATAAATCAGTCAGCAAAGATATCTTTTGTTTATATCAGCCATATAATTCCAGAAACTACAGTATTACTAACATTTGTCCTTTTTTAATAGGTATTAGTATAAACAGATCGGTACAAGTAGATGAGCAGAGTTTTAGATCACTGCTTCTGTCGCAGCACCAAACTGAGGAAACAGAAAAAAGTCACAATTGGCTAACACAGGTATGAAAGGTCTGGATCCAATCCCTTGATTAAACTCTCAGCTAAGCTGCATATTATTCCATATGCCTGAATAGCCTGATCCATCATCTTCATTTTCCAGGGTGTGGATTTTGTGAATGTAATAATATTACAGAAAATATGTAGGACAAATGTCGTGATACAAAATAAGATGATAATAGTAATAGAAATTACTCACCTTTTTATAAGATTGTACTGATGGTGTACTTTCAAAAGTCACTAAGCAAGTATTCCCTCATTATTTTTACCTATAATTGCCAATTATAGGAGAAACAGTCTTCAGAAGATAAGAATCAAAATGCTAAAGCAAATGAAGCATATGCAGATGCTCAATGTAGAACAGAAAAGCCATCAACCAAGAAAATAACAAAGCCAGAAACTTTTAACAGAACATGCAGAGGTATACTTTAACATTTTTGTCAGAAACTCATTTGATCTTTTCAAACGTTGGAAGAACCAATGGTATTGGTAATTTACTTGGGTCTGACAGCCATTAGCTGGCACCTGACTGGCAGGAACTAGTGCAACATGAGTCACTGTGATCCAGCTGCTGGTGGTGCTGCACCGACACCAGAGTAGCTCCACAGTATGAGTCCTCTTCATACTGCCATACTTCTAAAAGCAGTTCCTGGTCATGTTGGTGAAAAGTCAGTGCTTTTCCTGTAGAAGTATACTGGAATTAATAGTTTCTTAGCTCCATGCTTATCAAATGTTTGATCTCAAATTGTTGGTTGTGAATCTTTGTCATAGCTGATGTCAACATACATTTCTGGTTCAGGATCTGTAGCTGAAAAAGGACAAGAACCTCTTCACGGGCTGGGAGTATCTCCTTATTAAAATGATCACTGTAAATAGATTTTATGTAAATCTGAATGACACTGGCTCTGTTCTCATACAAAAGTAATATGCAGGGCATTCATAAGCACCCTTATTTTGAAGAAACTTTATAGACGAAAGGAGCCAGTGCATCTCTTTCTTAATCCAAGTTTTTCTTTCTAAAAACATTCATGTTATTTTCATTATAGTAAGGCTTGTGGAAAGAAACAAGATCTGAAATGCCATCATGCCAAATGCTTCACAAATGGTAGGAGACATTACATCACCTAAAGGTCGCACATTGACAGAGGTGAAACAGGTTATGGAGGACACTTACTAGGTCAGTAACAGAGCTAGTAATCTGGAATGTGTGAACTCCTGTGTTTTTTACTCTGCCTTTTCAGCCTGCAGCCTTTCCAGACCCCACCAGATAACCGAACTCACCATTTATCTTTGAAAGTCCCTTTTGAAAGTGACAGAAAACACAGGCTGCCTGTGAATCTCCTCACTGTTTGCCAGGCTCTCTTCCGGCTTTCTTCCAGTGCCAATATTAGACTCACTTACTGAAGTCTTATTTAGCTATTTTAGTTGTTGCAACTTCATACTTCTCCTTGAATTTTGGACTCTGTCTCATTTTGGAGGTACTCTGTGAGTCTCTTCAAAGCACAGAACCTATTACAATTTGTCCCCTGCAGCAGTCAAACGTATTTTTGTAGGCATTCAGTATACACATACTTTTTTCTACTAAAAAGTGGAGCCAACTCATTTACAGGTTAGAGTTGCAGTATATTCTGGTCCATGCAACAAGCAACTGTCTTGTTAATTAAGGGAATGAAAATCATACATATATTTAAATTGCATTTAAAAGCAAGAAAATTACAATTTGAGTTCGGGTCTAATGTGGTTTCTCTGTTGCACTGCATATGACTTTTCTGGCCTTTATATATAGCCATTACTGATTTCATTTGCATGTTAATTCATTTAAGAAAATTAAACATAATGAAAAAAAGTAAAAATAAAAATATTAACCTGGATTCAATGGCACAATGATCTTGTTTAAATCTTGCCCCATCCTGTTGCATTTGTTAGTAAGTAGCATCATAATAATCCTGAAATACCATCAATAATAACCACTTAAGCGATGAAAAGGAAGTGAAACTTGAGCTTATTAATGGTTCATGACTCTTTAAGCTCCTAAGCAATTTAAGAACATTCCTAAACCCCACAATATTTCATTTTAGAGTATTTAAGGGAGGGGACGCTGCTGATGGAAGAACACACTTGTTTGGAATTTATGAAAGAAAAAGAGACAGGTTTGCTTAAATAGGAGCTGAAAAAAAAAGATGAAAACTGAACAAATTCCTCCAAGTGATAGTGTAAAAGGGAACAATTAAGAGGAAGATGCGGTGAAATAATAGGAAAAAGAAGAAAAAAACCCAGATAAACAGATAAATAACAGCAAGAAGGAAGGGGGTAAATATGTAACTCCAGGTCCAAGAAACAAAACACCCATTAGGCTGAAAAAAACACCATATTCTCAGAAACGACTGAGAATTTGCATCATGGCCTTTCTACATCAGGTACTAAATCATTAAAAGGCAGCCTTTGCAACAATAGACGTGCAAGTCAGAACTGCAGTGAAACAGCTGAATCAAAAGTAAAAAATTCCTTCAGGCTATAGGAACCATACTTTGGTAAAGTTACCAAAACAAGGCAGAAGGACAGCTCCACTGAAGCAGAAGGCTGCGCTCATATGACATTTGCTGAAAGGAAAAAAAGTCTTATGAAAGAACTCTTCGGACCAGGCTGTGTTTGAAGAGACAGCTATTCAAGTTCTAACATGAGAGGAATTAAGAAAGAGAAGTGGAAGGATGAAGGATTATACAAGCCAAATTTCAAACCACCACTACTGTGTAAAGCATCCAACACTAATGAAATAGTTATGAATAACCTTATGAGAATATACACTTATTTTATAGTTAAGTGCATCAACTTATCTTTACTCTAGAAGTATGGGTCATTTAAAACACTTTTTAAAAACAATGCTTTTACCTTCATTAAATGCATATTAAATCTTACAAATACTGTGATTTTTTTTTCAACCATTTTTCCGAAATGATGGTCAACTCACTTGTCACAAAAGAACAATCTTCTGTTCTTGGTTTATGTGCAATATGTGCCTTACTAAGCGTGCCTTAACAATTCTGACATTTTTACCTGGTATCAGGTGCCCACATTAGTGCTTGTTTTGCAAGTTCCAGTTTTTTGCATTCTCTCTGCGGTTTGACTTTTGAAGCTGATTATTTGTCACCTAGCTGAAGTGAGCTATCTGCTATCCTAAGGTTCATTATTGGGTTAGTAGCAACAATGAAATAAATGAAAATAACTTTTTATTTTCTTCACTCTTGAAACAGCTTCCAGAATTCACACATAATAAAAACAATTTGCCATTACGTTGTTTTCACTAGCATTATAAAGCTCTAAAGCTTCATTCTTTTCCACTGTTAGAATTTATCAAAGCAGTTTGCCTGGTAGCTTCCACAGCTGACATCCAAAGATGAATGTGCAATAGTAAACTATTGTTTTGGAGAAGTCAGGCATATCCAGTTCTCAAAAAGCCTTTAAAAATCCTGTGTTAAGGTTATGTAAGCGAGTGTAGGAGGATTATGTTTTGTTCCTCACAGGAATTGATGAAACGATTGCTAAAATGATGTGAAGTTAGGGAAAGTTATGTGTATTCGATTAATTTGTAAAGGCAGTAGTACTTTAAAAAAAATATATATAAAATCACAAAAATTACAATGCAAAAGCTTTTAAAGGTGATTAAGACATTTAGATCTGAATCTACTTACGGCATACTTCTTTTCAAAATTTCAAAGCTCTTCTTGAAGTAGTGCTTAAGCTGTACAGTGACACATTTCAGAGCCTGACTTCGTACAGTCAGAAAAGTAGGTTTTTCCTCTAAGCATTATCAATACTTCTGCAGTGCCTTTACTGCTGCCCCAGCACCAAGAGCCAACAAACATGTAGTGCAACACTCCTCTTTGTACTGACTGGGTGACCAAAAGCCCTTTTGCCCTTACTCACCCAAATGTTTGCCTAGAGCAGCCAACAAACTGTTATTTGATGACCTCACCTGTTTGCTGTGGTTAAACAGCAAACACCACTAGGAAGATTTTGAATTATGCTGCTTTTCTTGACCTCATGGTGTTAAACTCTGTAAAGAGCCAAGTAGAAATATCATTGACGGATCTTTAGGTTCAGAAAATATGTCAGTGCCACAGTTAAACAATCTGGCCCAAATATTAAAAAAAAAAGTCCTGTTGAGTCCAACAGTATCTCCTTATGTTGGGGGGGAGGGGTGTTCTTATTTTTTGTTGGGGATTTTTTTGGGAAAAATGTAGTTAACATTTAAAAATGTGTCAGAAAACCTGAGATGGGTTGAGAAGCTTTATTTCATTAGTAAAAACACAATTATACATAACATTCCATCACTACATTTTTTTCATGATGATATCTAATCCATTTATCTTCATGTCTCTAAATATAATCCCTAATATAAAATCAATTATTTTTTAATTTAACATTTAAAAAAAAAAAACACAAACCAACAATTGGATGCATATATACGTGTAATGTAACACAACCTTTTGAACTGATTTCTAACTGCAGTGCAACTATGGAGGGGCTGCAGTCCCTCCCCTCCTACAGGAATGCCTGAAATGGACCTGAAATGCCATGATGGATGCATTCTGCTGTACAGAGAGGGAAGCTGGCTAAAGCCCAGCAGAAGAGCTTTGTTCAGACTCATGTAAAAACCAGAATTTAAAAAAAGTGTGGAACAAGAACCTCATAAACCCACCCATAAGTCTTATGAGGCTGCAACGACAGGGTTGCAGATCACTGTAGCATGGAAGATAAAACATCTCTGTCACCATTCTACAGGCACAGTACTAGAAAGAATTCTGTCCTCATTTGAATTCAAAATATTGTAGCTATTCCCTGTACCTAAATACAGCAATAAGGATTTACTCAAAAAAAAATATTTTCCTTCCTCCTCCTACTTGCTACCATTCTGTTACTGCTTTTAGATGAATAATTTGCCTTTTACATGTACATAGCTGTTTGGGACCATCCTGGACTGTCATTAATGTATGTTAAGGATCTTAGAAATGTATTCCTCTGAAAGAACAGCATCATCTTCTATTTTCTTTTTATTAACATGGAGCTTGAGCAAATTAGTCAGACCTTTCCTCCCAAAACATGGCGGGAAATAGTTTCAGTGATCCTCACTTGGTTTGGAAAGCAGGAAAAACATCAAGGAAGGAAAGGTCAGTTATCAATAAAAGCAGCAAAAATATCAAGTGTTCAATGAATTTTAAAAGTCAGGGAAGGAAAAGTATCCAGCTGTCCTGTATTTGGCAACTGAGTGAGTCTCTTAGGAGATACAGAGTTGTTCTGCATATTAATCTATAATACGTTTACTAAGGCCATGAATATACCAATTTTAGCATAAAGATATAACAGGGAGGAAGCTAATTCTGATTTACCCTAAGCCAGCCAAACCGCCTGCCTCTGTCCTCCGGTACCACTTGTCACCAAACAGAATCCCACCTTTAGGTGAAACCACCATATGATAAAGCAAAGAAACAGGAAAGCTCCCAAATGAATTCCTAATGCCCAGTGTATTTCCAACTTCAAAATACAAAACAATCACTTCTTTAGATTTTGGTGAATATATGCCATGGCTATTCTGACATCAGTCAGGGTCCATACTTGTTGACATGGTCACAAAATGAGGTTCTATGAACAGCAATGCTGTTTTTTGAAAACTGAAAACCAAGGAAAGGTAAATCAAAAGGAGTACTGACGGATACCAAATGAACTAACAAAGATTATCTCAGACCTAGTCTCATGAAAGACAACTGGGTTTTTTTATTCATATAAAACAGCGATAATTAAAATGTAGTTGAGGACTCCACGGATTACAAGGATTCCTTCAGCTGAAAGGGTGCAGCATGATAGCTACAACTTTATTACAAACCACAAGCCAACATGTAATTCCAACACCACCTGAAAAAGATACAAACCACAATCTAAGTCATTGCATCAAAAATACTGAAGCACACATGTGTCTGAAAACAACTTTGGAAGTGTAAGAAAGAGATGAACAGGAACAGAACAACTTTCTTTTTACATACAAAGGTCTCTCTTCAAGGGATTGCAGCTTACTCTGTGTTGGTCCCCAGAAAACATGAAGATTGTCTAGGGAAATGGGTACCAAATATCACAAATATGAGCCAAAGTGTGGTATATACAACCCACAGCTAAAAACATTTTCTATGTATCTAACAGAAGATGTCTAAAGTGCTGCTGTTAAAAGCTTGGCAAGTAACAGAAAACTTTGCTAGAACCTAAATTCAAGATTTGAGAGAGGTAAAAAGTAAATTTTCTCTGAAATTTAGATCACTCTTTTAAAAGTATTAAATCCATACTTGTCTCCTTTGCACTTGCTCCCCATATCCACATGGAACACTACTGAGACCTTTGCTACTGACCCAGCTGCTCTGCACAGCTGCTCTAAAGGGTCCTGCCATCCCAACCAGCAGTACAGGAATTTGGATTGGTGTGATGGAATAGAGGCTGTGCCCTGTCTGTAACACTCAGCACATCCACACTGCAGACTCTACAGAGTCATGCTACACAGTATCCTGGACTACATAGCTATTCCCAGCATACACATTAAGAAACTATCTTTTTGGTGATTTTAGGAGATCTTTGTGTTTATCACCTAGAATTCTAAAGCAATCTCTTTAGTGTGATTATCAGACAAGACAAAAAAAAGGAGATTTGAAGGCAGACATGGATGTGAGCCTTTTTAAATCTCTTCAAATGCTGTTTAAATAAACCTCTTCCAAGGACTATTCCCTCATCCTGCACAAGTAGCAGACTTTTCTCTTGTCCAGTAAGCGTGGTGGATACAAATCATCCTCTGCAGATATTAAAGATACAACAACAAAGTTCCAGCAACATATTCTGGAATTCTCTAAGGCAGTTAGGACTTAAAAGCCCAACAGGAAGATTCACCAGCAGCATTTCAGCTTGAAGGTAAATTTCCACGGTAAATTTCCACAGTACACTGTGTTGCCATTCTGCCCATCCACTTATCCCATTACCATCGAGACAGCACACTTTTCACTCAGAAACAGGTTGTCTACAACCTCATCAGTATTTCCTTAAACTGCCCAAAAGAAAAGGCTTTAAGTAGGTAAAAATGCAACAGAAGGGCAATTGGAAAAAGGGCCGGAACAGACAAGACAAAATGCCAAGAGAGAGCATACCTGAATCACTCTGGAGTTACACTACTGTGAAACCCCAGCAATTTATAAAGGAACACATGTAAGCAATATGGACCTATGAAGTAGTTGGCCATTTTTAAACTAAATTCTACTATTTCAGTGGGCTTCTTAATATAAAAATATTTCTGATTTGAAATCTTCTCCACAGTCTTTTCCACACAGGTAAAGTTGCTCTGCTTGAGAAGAAATAAAATGACAAATAGCCCATTTCACTGTCAATTAAACAAACAGGAATTGAATACAAAGGAAACAGCTGATCAAATGTCTGAAATTCCTCCCTGTGTTAAGGGAGTTATAAGCAGCGTACAGAAGCAGTGCTTTTAATCTGTGCATGCTCTTTGTCACCACACTGTCAGCATCCACGTGGGCTTGGGAAATGTTATTTTTTCCAACATGCAGACCTTACCTGCCACCCCTGTAGGAAAGGCTACCAAGCGCTCCAGCGGAGCAAGCCATTTGCTTGGAAGCACTGTAACTGGCTCAGAATAGTACTTCCAAATCAGAGAGATCATCAAGGCAGCCTAGAATAGACATTTCTATTAGCTTGGATAACAACACACATCAAAGTACATTTCCACTGCTACTCTGAAACAGTAAATTACAAACTCTAATTAAAGGGAGTAGTTTCTTGTTTCACATTGTTCTTAAGCAAGTTTAAATTAATTCTAAACTCACTGTGACCTTAAATTTATACACAGTATTAGGAGGGTGCAGTGAGACGTTGGAAAATACTGCTTTCTTCTGAGACTCTGGTTCCAATCTAGCATAGACAAACCCACTAATTGTTAAATTGTCATTATGGCTTGTAGCCATAATCCCTGCCCACTAGTAGTCCAACTCACTTTAACAGTACAGTAAGAACATTGTCACACTGAACACTGTCATCCTTATTAGCAGACAATTCTTTGCCCCTGTACTTCAGACTTGATGGCAATCTGATGAGGCACTGTGGGAAAACACATGGCAGCTCTAAGTGGAGATTTTAATCCTCAGCAAAAGCATATTTTATTTTCAACAACAAGTAAAATATACTTGCATGTATCAGAACTCTCCTGGGTCCAGTACCATATATAAATGAAAAAAAAAAAACCAAACAGTGATTAGAGAGCTATCACAAACTCGTACCTTGTCATCTCAAAACCAGAAACACAGCTAAAATGAACCTCAAAACTCCTTCCATTCGCAACTAACAGATATTATTAGCAACATCTCACCCTTCTACTTCAAGAATCTCTTTCACTTTGGCATTCACTGTGTCACTGGACTGTCTAACACCTGAGTGACTAATCATTGGCCAATAAATGCAGGAGAGAGTTGTAACACTACCGAGGATTTGGTTTAGTAATTTGTACTCGTAATAAAATATTTACTTACTTGTAATATGTAGAATACAATATTTATAACCCACTTTATTTTGGCTAATTGTGCAGTTCGTGCTTTCACTGTTGAAATAAAAAAAAATACCCTGCATTATTTATCATAGCAAATTACAGTTACATAAAACTAGTAATTTATTAATATTTCATTCTTCAAATCAGGACATTACACTGTTTAAAAATTTCTTTTTAAATGATTCACAGCTATATTGAAAGTAGCCTTCTGCAAGAAAGTGCTAGTTCCGTATCACACTGTAGTTTTATTAACACTACTAGGAAGTTGAAAAACACTGACATCTTACAAAAATGTCACACATAATCAAGAACACCATTCCTGAGTGAGAACAGTCAGTGTGGTCATTAATTTAAGAACCTGCTTTATATGAAGCATGAAGTAAATTTTTCCCTTTCCTAAAAGGAGAGAAAGATGGCTTTAGCAGGGGCATTTTTTGCCTTATTTCATTCAGGAGCACAGTTCAGACTATTCCTTCACTGAATGAATCTTGGTCGGGTTTGGTATGAAAACTCCTCATGCCTAGTTTTCTTCCATTACAGTACCTCCGACCAACATCAAGAAGTCCAGTGAAGAGAGCACATTTGCAAACATAACAGTGGACTGCAGTTTTCTAAAACAAGGCTGTTGGTTGCTAAGTGAACTACTCAAATCTGATTTAATTGAATGATTTGGTTAAGAATGATACTACTGCAAGCAATTTGAAAATGCCAATTGTAAATATTGTGCTATCTCCAAGCAAGAAGTGTATAAACAGCCATCATTCTGCACAGAGAAGGCAGACAAAGCAAACAGTCTCCTATTCTGTTAGNTGGAAATGGGCAAGAGGAAGAAGGAAAAGGTTGAAGGAGAAAAGTATTTAAAATTGAAAACACTCTTGATAAAATGTTTTTCAGAAACTAGAAAAGGGAGTAAATATTTCACTTTACCATGAGTTTTAAGTTTGTCAGTCATTTTGTTAATTTTTCTTTCCAGACGGGCGTATCTAGCAAACTCATCCATCATACTAATGGTTGAGAGTTCTTGTTTCATGCTCTGAATTTCAGCTCTCATTTGGGATTCCTGCTCTGCATCCTTTTGTAACAATCTGGATATCTAAGAAGTAAAGAAATAGTGTAAGTTATTTATGCAGAATTCCATTATTTTCTTTAATACATATAAAGTATGATCTACTGTTTCCATACTCAAAAGTCTCCCAAAGCAAAAGGCCCTTTCATCAAGACACAGGAAAACCCTGGTTTATCTCCAACATGTTCTAAAAGTCAAAGAATTTTTACCCTCTTGTTCTGACTGAAGCAAACCAAAAAGGGTTTTACCATCCCTGCAGGGCAGTGATTTTCAGCTTTTCTAACTTATGGTTATCTGCCTTTTCCTTCTCTATTTCTGTTTTCCTCTTCCCACTCTCAATGCTGCTGCTTTCTGAGATGTTTCAAACCTCTCAGGCCCTGCTTTTTGCTGCATCCTGAGCTGAACTGCTGTTCTCCCTCCTTGCAGTTCTCATGCACTTACTTGGGTGACAAGCACCTCATACATCCAGGAGAGGAAGGACCAAGTAATCGCTCTTTTCCATCACTTGTTCCTCCCAGATCCAGCAATGTCCTGTGCCCATTCATCATTCCCATTTCCAGCACCAGCAGCCTCAACAAGGGTTTGAGCTGATTAAGGTGGGAACTTTATTTGCTGAAGCTCAATTTCAGACCTCACCAATAACGCATGGCTCACCAACTGAGACTCACTCCTCTAGATTACAGACTATGTAGTCTGTGCTGCTGGAAGCACAGAATGGCCACATGGGCTGAGAGCTGGGATCCACCTAATGCGGTATCTTATCCCTGCCTCAAAACAAGAAACACAAATTTGCATTAGTTATTTTTCTTACATCTTACCCACACTGCTTTCTGATAATGTCTCATTGGTCTCTTGGATAAAATTACTTCCTACTGACAGCAATGTAGAAAGCTAATCACACATTTTGTTAGGAAACATTTTCTACCCTTCTTTTGCTTTCCTACTTTCTGTTCATGAGGCACCACCTACTTAATGGTTCATGAACTCCTTTTACCATAGAAATGAAGATACAAAGAACATAAAATCTTTTCCTTGAAGTTCCTCAGCAAATCTTTCTCGCTTTGTCAAGGCACATGTAATATTTTCCCCACAAATTATGCTGTTGGTACTGCACTCAATGGGGACATTACTTTCTGTCACAGATCTCAGCAGAAAGTAGAGCAGAGATCTTCATTAGTCATCTGAAGTAACAGATGAGTTCACCTACCCAAATTGCCAAGAGTAAATTATGCTTTAAAAGATTTTTGTCCAGCAGTGTGCACTGATCTGTGTGACAGATCAGCATGACAGTGAAGTTATTTATGTGAAAGAGCTGAATGATATTATTTTTTATATGCTTGCTCACATGTAAGTTTACTTGACACTCACAGAGTTTATTGGTCTGTAATTCTGTTGTCTACGCTTCCACAGAAACGCTTCAGATCAGACCAGGGGGTCTCCTGATTAGTGACTACAATTTAAGGTTTTCTCCTATGGTATCTTAACTCCTCAATCTCACTATGCACTGATTTCCCTTCTCAACAACAGAGATGCCCATCTGTTGAAAACATGGAGCTAAGCTGTCCTTTATATACCCTGTGATGTCCTAAGGGCTGGAGCCTCTGGAGCATTGTTAATGGACTGATAACTCACTACCCAGAACTTTGCTTCAAAGACCTGCTTAATCGAGGCTGCTGGAGTCACCCCTGTCATGGTGCTGGGTTTCACGCCTCCCAGTTCTTCCCTGTATCAGCCTCTCAAGCTACTCCCCTTCTAAGGAGACGAGCAGGACCAGGCCCTGTTAGTCACAGCCGGGTACCGGGAGTCCTCCCGAAGCGACACCGCTCCTGTCCACCTCCCCGCCTCACCTCAGCCGCCACCCTAGGAGCGCGACGCCATCTCCGCACAACACCGGGCGCTGCGCAGGGGCCTCCGCAACGCACAGCCCCGCAGCCTCAGCCCGTCCTCAGCCACCCACGGGCCCAGCGCCGCTCTCCACCCCAGCTTTGTGACGGCAGCTGAGCCCAGGCGGCCCAACAGGGAGAGGCCTGCGACTACCAGAGAGAG
>VWZY01002107.1:42672-69409 GCA_013399075.1 Chloroceryle aenea | reverse complement strand
TCCACCAGGAACACGGGGAGAGGCTGCCCGCGGGGAAAGGGCGTCCAGAGGCAGCGTGCTGCTGTGGGGACTCCTGCGGAGCAATGTCCGGGGTGAGGTGTGGAGGGCAGATGCCTCCTTCAAGAACTGCCTGACATTTGGGCATGGCAAACACATAGGATTTAACTTGTGTGGCATCAGTAACGCTTAAAGGTCTTTTAAACATAACCTCAGCATGTTGGGTGGCAGGTAGACCCTCTGGAGATGCTCTGGGGCCACCCCCCTGCTCCACCCAGCAGGGTCACCCAGAGCAGGGGGCCCAGCAGCGCAGGGTCCAGGGGGGTTGGGAATCTCTCCAGAGCAGGAGACTCCACAGCCTCTCTGGGCAGCCTGGCACAGGCTCCCACACCTTCACACCAAAGAACTTTCTCCTCCAGCTCAGATGGAACCTCCTGGGTTCCAACCCCTACTGTTCTGTGATTGCTGATGAGGGTGCCAAGGGATCCACCAGCAGCTTTGAAAGCTGACGCTGACTGAACACTTCAAAAGTCCCCAAACACCCTCTCCACAGCATCCCAGCCTGTAAGGGATCCCAGCCCAGAGAGCCACGTTCAAGCCACCACAGAGGCCACAGAGCTGCAGCCAGCCAGGGAGGGGGCACTGCCAGGACACTGCAGCCTGGCAGGGGCCTCTGGGCACCTCTGACAGGCACAGTGCGGGCGATGCAGCTGCGAGTGGCTCTGCTCAGTGCAAGCAGCAGGATTGTGCCTGCCCCCCGAGGGGAGACGCACCGACCCCGCGGGGCCGAGCACGGTGGCATTTCACCTCCTTGAGCAATCACCTGCAGCAGCTCGTGTTTGTGGTGGGTGATTAAGGATTGGAGTTCATAGATTTATTTTTTTTTACCTCTCGTAACAAGGGTAAAGAACGCCACGGATGTTTTATGGTGTTTTCACAAGGCACTGGGGATGGGAAGGAAATTTCCACTTGCCTGTCCTAGGGTGGGCTGTTGCTGGCCACACGACAGACAAGGGTCAGGCCAGAGCTACGAAGGAATCCCCGTTCAGGCTCCTCTCAGGGAGCCTCTGCCGACTCGTTTCAGCCCCCACCGAGAGCTTGTATCCTACAGACAAAAGGTCTTGGCATCAGCTTACAGAAATCACTGGAATATGGAGAGTAAGCACTGGGGATGGCTGGGCTTTGGGGCTCATCTTTGAACCCCCTGCCTGGACCCATGGAACAGGAAAGTACCTGATTCAAGCTCATGAGCTGGCAGAGCACAGGCGCCTGGAGCCAGTTTCCATCGGGAACATCAGATCTGTCCATCACCACACTCCCAGCACAACCAGACGAGGGGCTCCTTGGGAGGGATTTTAACCTGGGCAAAAGAAATCCAGGGTTGAGGGTGTTTATTACGAGAGGTTAATGTGGCACGTACCCAGATTTCACAGTGCCTCTTACCCAGCGATGCTGGCACCATGGCCATGCACCGGGAGGTGGCCAAGCTGCTCCCGATCACCAGCAGCACTGGGCAGTGTGGGCAAGCCCTGGGAATCAGACCATGGCTCTGCTGCTCCTTGGCCAGGCCAGAGGCTGCAGAACATCCCCTTCCAGCTGCTCCTGCCACACACACGGCACGGGGACGCTGCTGATGCCGTCGCACCTGGACCGTGGCCAGAGCGGCTGCTAGAGATGTCTTCCAGAGGAGAGATGGCTTCAGAGCCCTGGAAGGTCACAGCCCAAGAGTGAAGATTAACCCCGTGTCCTTGGCTTTTAAACATTTACCATGATTGTTCAGGGAGCGGGGATGTTTGCCCGAACCTTCGAGAGGAAATGCTCCGCGTTCAGGCAACGAAGCCATTAATTATTAATAAGCAAAGGACTGAAAGAAAACAAAACAAAAGCACAATCTTGAGGGAAGAGTTCTCCCTGTCAGTCGGTGCTCCAGCCAAGCTGGAGTGCC
Organism: Chloroceryle aenea; assembly: GCA_013399075.1. Classification (NCBI taxonomy): domain Eukaryota; kingdom Metazoa; phylum Chordata; class Aves; order Coraciiformes; family Cerylidae; genus Chloroceryle; species Chloroceryle aenea. The sequence continues at coordinate 67,467 of VWZY01002107.1, read as the reverse complement.
AGCCAGCACAGCCCGGGCAGCCCCTGTCTGCCACGCAGGACCGGTGGAAAGAAAAACAATCGCTGGAGGAACCTGGCTTGGGGAATTTCAGCACTGTGCTGAACACTGACTGGTTTGGTTTGGAAGATGAGGGAAAAGAAAATGTTTTTTTTCATGGCCATGACTGACGTGCCACTAACCAGGCAGTCCAGCTGGCAGCTTCTTGCCTTTCTTCCAGGGAATGCTGCTGTTCTCTGGCCACTGCCTCAGCGTGAGGACAGTTACAAGGGAAAATAACAGCCCCTGGATGTAATTCAAGCTAAGCTCAAGAACAGACACAAAACCAAACCAATAAAGTAAGGACAGCACTTCCAGCACCTGTCAGCAGTGGCTCCTGAAGCGCTCCCAAGCACGTACCAGAGCCTCCTGACGGACAAACGAGGCCGAGTGATCACTCAGCTCATCACCAAACCAGCAAAGGGTTCCAACCCCTCTGCCCTAGACTGGGGTGCTCTAGGCTGGGGTGCTCCCCATCCACCTCTGGCCTCAGAAAGGCTTACAGCAGCAGCATACACGATCTGTGTTTAGCACCACGAACTGGCAGAGGTGGTGCTGGATTTCTCTCACGTTTTCCCTGAGCTGTGACTTTCCTGCACCTACAACTCTTGAGCATAAAGTGTTCTCATAACACGAAGTGACTGCCACAGACCCAGTTTCAGCTGCATTCCTCCGGTGTCATTCTGAGAAGAGGCTGCTGCAGCAGCTGCCTTTTGTGAAGAGATGCCACTTAGCTGCAAAGAAACCCACCCTGCTCTCGGCACCCTTTGCCCCTCACGGGTAAGATTCAATACTCGGCACCGAGGTTTGCTCAGTAGGCTTGATAAAAATTATGCTGGTGGGAAAAGGCGTGGGGATGAGGAGAGATAAATCTGTTCATATTAGCAGACACTTATTTTTGTCCTTGTTTGTGCTTGCACCCATTTGTTAAATAAGCGACAACAGCAACTGTGTCAATTAGTACAGGAAATGGTACAGAACAAGCAACAGCTTCGGAAGATCCTTTTTAGGGACTGGGGAGAACATTTCCCATCTCCACCTACCCGGACAGAAGAGTCAGAATACCCCTATTTTATCCATCCCCCCCGCGACGTTTCGTTCCGTCTCTCCCTGCAGATCTGCAGCCTTGGCTTTGGTTTTCTATAGGAACCATCACTCCCCGACTCAAACCGACGCTTAGGGATGTGCTTGAGTGCCACGAACATGTTACCAACCCTCACACGCAGGACGTGAGCGTACGTGGAGCCTCTGTTGGACCAGGGATGGTGGATTCTTGTATTTTATAGGACAGACTTCCAACTATATCAAAAGTTATTGCCAAATTGTCGCTGCGAGGAGGAGAGTCCCCAGCACAGCCGGCGCCCACCGTCAGCTCTTGTAAAGAGCAGTAAAGGAGGCAAAGGCAGCTCCCTTGACACTGCCTTATCTTCACAGTATTTACCTTGGAGAGCGACAGCCTTAATGATTACACCGCCTTACCGAAGGAGAACCCGCGGCGCTGTTTGCAGCTCGGCGAAGTACCACGGGTCGCCTGCCCCCTGCCCCCTCACGGACCCTGCCTTGCATCACAGCGCGACTTCCCCGCGCTACCGGGCGGATGGAAATTTCCAAGGGCTCTTCGTACAGACTCCGCGGTGTCTGTTGGGAAACAGGGACAGATCTGGGTCAGTTCTGCAGACGCGGGCTGGGTGTTGAGAAGGGAAAATAACCGGTAGGGTGAAGCCGGGCTCAGACCTTCATTCTGGTGTTTAATAGGAAAACCCACCGAGCTCTCCAGGAAGGGATGGATGCTTCTAGTCCCCTGCACGCCCACACGTGCACATCGTCCCTGCAGTGACCTAACCCTCGGCTGCAGCACGGCCTCTCCACCCTCGACAGCCACGTTTCCCTGTGCCCCGGCGGCACAGGGTCCCGTAGATCCTGCAAGCACAAAACGAGGCACAGGTAACTGCAGAGAAGCCTGAAATGCCATGTGCCGAGCTAACTGCTGCCTTTCCTTCTGTTCCTAGAGCTGGATAATCCCTGTCAGGAACTAAATAATTTAGATCTCTAGAAGGGGACTTCTTTTATCCCCCTTTTAAGATGCTCAGGCACGGGCGACACGGCAGAGTGCTGGGTAATCACCTAGCCTGTGGCTGAAGCTTGGGCAGAGGGAGGCTCAACACCCAGGACTCAGCACGGAGCAGATAGGAGGATTTTCCTGTACCTGTCGGGAACAATTTGTGACAGGCATCTCCGAGGCAGCGAGGACCACGTGCTGTGATCCCTCACTTTGCCATGACAACTGGACTCCCCATCCTCCCCGTGCCAAGGCCTCCCTGCCGCAGACGCCGGGAGAAGCAGAGAGGATTAACAGCACCCACCTCTGAGAACAGCAAACACGACCTGACACAGCTCCACTGGCAGCCCCTGCCCACCACCCACCTGCCCTGGTAGAGCTCCTCTGGCAGGACCCTCAGCCCCTCCACGCACCCCAGGGCCTGCTGCCAGGTGGGTCCCCTTTCATTGCCCCACGCAGGGCCACAGCCAGCCTGGCTGTTCTCTCCAGGGGAGGTCCCGTGTCACCCACCCTGCAGTAGCAACAGAGCAGGGCAGGGGGGTGATGCAACTTTTCAGGTGCTCCACAAGCAGTGAGGAACAACAGCACAGGCTCCTCGCTGCAGGAGAACTTTTCCTATGGATGACACCAGATCTGCTGCTTCTACATTTACAGACACACAAACTATATTCAGTGGGGAAGAAGAAACCACTTCAACTGCTCTTAAGTGATCTGCAATGGGATGACAGAGCTGTGGTGTGGAGACCAGAGCTAAATTCAGGGCTGGTGAGAGATCTCCCCGAGGCCAAAATGACAGCAAAGTGCCTTGATCTAGGGGTGGGTACCCACCAGCCCTAGCACCTGGGCTCTTGAGCCAGCGCCAAGAGCCACAGGCAGCGACCCCAGCACAGACAGCAGCTCCTGCAGGCAGGGCCAGGCAGAACCCTTCAGGCACCAGGGGAGCTGCTGGCAGGGTGGGAGCTTGAAAAGAGAACAATCCTGCACGGTAGGTGACTGGTTGGAGCAGTGCAACTGACTTTTGCCTTGCATCTCACTCAAGCTGAAATGATTTCTGTTTTTTTACCCATTAAATAAAGCATTTGCAGAGATTAATTTTGCTGTGCTGTCAGTACCAGTAACCTGGGTGAAAGGCTGGGAGCAGAGGAGGCAGAGATTGATGGTGCAGCTCAGGGGAGCCACTGCTGAGCAGAGCCACGCCAGCCCCAGCGAGCAGCAGCAGAAGGCAAAGGCCACATCTCCTGGCTAGAAAACATTTCTCAGCCTTTTTCAGCTAGAGGCTTTCCAGCAAAGCAGCACTGAATCTGCTGGAGCAGCACCAGGCATGCTCCAAACCCCAATATTCCCAAAAAGAGGTGAAAGATTTGTGTAACCATCAGCACTGGACTGCCCACACCCCTCCCCTCACCATCCCCACGGGATCACCCATTCCTTTGATCCTGCTGTAACCCTGAAGCACAGGGTGATCTACTTTCTGCACCACTACTGGCAGCCAAGCTAGAGGAGACTCGTGAAGAGCTTTTGCAGGAAGGATTGCCCTTCTCAGGGCTGGGAGCTGAACTGTTCAGCTGAAGGGCTGCAGGATGGAAAGTCAGACTCATCTAGATGAAGAGCAAACAGGGCACTGCAGAATCCCAGGCTGGGCTGGGTGGGAAGGGACCTTAAAACTCATCTGGTTCAACCCCCTGCCATGAGCAGGGACATCTGCACCCAGAGCAGGGTGCTCAGAGCTCTGTACAACGTGGGCTCCAACAGTTCCAGGGGGACATCCACCAGAGCTGGGCAACCTGTGCCACCCTCAGAGTGAAGAACTTCCTTACATCTCATCTAAATCTCCCTACTCCCAGTCTGAAGCCATCACCCCTTGTCCTACCACTACAGCCCCCTGTGCAATGTCCCTCCCCAGCTCTCTTGCAGACCTCCTCTAGGTACCGGCTGGCTGCTCCGAGGTCCTTCCATCCCACGGCACCACCTCTCGTGCTGCATCCTTCAGTGCTTTCCTCAGATGAACACATTCTACAGGGACCTAAAATAGAAATTGATGAGCAGAAATTCCACTGCTATCTGCCTCACGCTAGCAGAGATCATTTCCAACCACAGAGAGGATTAACCTGGCAGCCATGACTGATGAGAGCACGGGACCATCTCCTGGTGGGACCCGCGTTCAAAGCCCCTTCGTATGAAAAATGCAGCAGCTCAGTGCTTGCATCTTCAACACCAACCAGCTGAAAGGGAACAGATTAGTTTGTTCCAGAGCAGGGACAGCCTCAGCTTGGCTCCCACTCAGAGATGGCACAAGAGGCTCAAGGAATATGCTCTCTACGGGGTGTCTTGCCAAAATTAAACTGAGAGTAGAGATGGGGCTGTTCTGCTACTGTGTATGGGGTCAGTGCATTCAAAAGCAGTCAGCACTCTTGTTAGTCACTGCACAAGGTGACTCTGGCAGTGAAGAGGCTGTTGCAGACCTTTTGGGTTGTTGGCGGGTTTGTGGGCTGTTGGTTTTGTTTGTTTTAATCCCTGATTGTCACTAACAGACATTGCCTGTCAGGTCACCCATCAAACATCACCATGAGCAGATTTGTGACACTACACATCGTCTCCTTTCCCCCACCTTTGTGCCAAAGCACCTTCCACTCAGCTATTTCAGATCCTTTTTGCTTGTTAATTCAAATCAAGAGGCTTTTCAGGATAGACACCATCTCTCAGCAGGTGCTCGTGCAGCACCCAGCACAGGCAATGCTACAGCCAGCAAGTCAGAGCAGAGCCCTTTGTGGCCAGAGATCAAGGAGCAGAACATCAAAGGGCACTGTGGGCAGAATCAGATACCTTGTCAAAGCCCTACCGAGGAGTCTCCAGTACCAAGAATTTAGTTGTTCATTAATAATTTCTTACTCCATAAACCACAAGAGAGAAAGCTTCATCCACATGTACACACGAGAAAAGCAGGACCGAGCTTTGATACACACCAGAGAGTTTTGAGAGATCATCGGAGAGATTCAGGGACAGGTTGGTAGAGAAATGATGATGCTGTTCAGGAGGTGAGATCCAACTCCTGGTGCCTGCAGAGCACTGTCAGAGCAGTCCCACCATGCTTTGGTCCACCAGGATCCCCTGCCAGGATGGAAACAGCTCCACGAGAGGGTTACTGCTCACCGTGGGACAGAGCAGGAATGGAGCCTGCTCCCAAGAACACCACTGCTTCAGTTCACCTGAAGCAAAAGGAGTCTCAAATACAGCACCAGCTGCTATTACAACAGGTTGTAGCTCAGCCACGTTCCCCAAGTGCTACAGTGCACCCTGAAGGACATAAACCATTTACCATTGCCCATCTCAGGACCACCTCGCTGTCTGTTCACGGTGGAAGCCAACCAGGAAGGTGCCCAACCTCTAGTCAGGCTTGCATAACATCATGTCTTCAATCCAGCAGCCGAGTTCACGAGAGAGCACACACCCCACGGGGCAAAGCTCTCATGGGAGTCACAGCTCCTGCAGGTGGGAGGCCCTCCTATGCTGTATGCTCATGAAAAGCAACTGCAGGGTCCACAGAGTGGTCCCAAGTGCAGTACCGATGAAGTCCAAAAATGTTTGAAGGTGGCAGCATCCAAATAAGACTTCCCAGGATTTGGACTTGGGAAAAGAGCCTTTGGGTAAAGGAAAAGGGCTGGGTGGGGGGGGGTGAAGGGACACAGTGGTGACACAAACACCTCAGAATCCTGACCTAAATGTGCATCTCAATTCTATCTTCTGGGTCTCTGGCAGAAACACTTTTCAGCCAGGCAGCCCAGTCTGGAGGACCAGTTCAGGCAGACTCACAGATCCTTCCTGAATTTAGCTCCGCGGGGTCACGTGCGGGTGAGACAGCAATGGCACAGCAGGAAGGAAACATTCACAGACCCTGAGTAACAGCAGCAGGCAAACCCCCAAAGCCACAGCCATTAAAGGCAGCGGGTTATCTGCCCCTGCTCCCAAGCAGCAGGAAGGCCCATCAGAGCCTGCTTCCCGACCTAGGTGTGGGCAACCTCCGCGGGGGAACCACCCAGCGGCAAACCTGCGGTCCCTGGGTGCAGCTGAACAAAGGAGACGTGAGCTCCTGCACCTGCAGGAGAAGGGACAACACCAACACAGCCACAGCTCGAGCTGCACTCGCCTCTTGATAGGAGAGGGTCCAGATCAGGCCAAAGAGCTGAAATGTGCAGGCATAAGCAGACCGCTGATGCTGTTATCTAGGAAGCAAAGGTTGTGAGCTCCTGACATAAGTGCCCGGTCCATCCCTCCCTCTGGGGGCAGAGTTTACCTGCACACTTCAGAGACAGAGCAGAGCTCTCTGGGAATCAGCCCGACCCAAACACCACGGCGATGGGGAGCAGGCAGTGAAGGGAAGGCCATTAAGGCCATTTCTTTTACTGCTTCTGTTCCCCTGAAATGATGACTGTCCCTTCGATGAGCTCTTTCTGGTATCACAATCCTCTCCTTCCCCACATCTACAGTCCAAGCCCGTGTTACCACTGCCAAAGCCAGCTGTGAGAGTCACATACAGTACAAAAACAATTGCTCATGCTTGCAACTGCTTCAAAAAAATCCTCTTGGTGAGAGAGGAGACACGCAGTCACCAAACCAGGTAGAAAGCAGCAATTTCTAATGAGCAGGACACCAGGCAGGATTATAAATACCAAACATTTATTATTTTCCTCATAGGAAGGTTGCAAGATTCAATCTCCACGAACAGGGCAAGGTCTTTCATTGCCATTGGGATTTTGTTTCTTTTAAGGGGAAGGAAAGAAGAATGAGGAGCTGGTGTAAAGATACCACCAGAAACAGTGCAAATTTGGGTTCATTTCTTCCTTACCTCCACCATCCCAGCGCTGAGCTGCCAAGCTAAGCCCTTCCCAGTTCAGTAAAGTCTACTTTAACATCATCCAGTTTCCTGTACATCACTCTACAAGGCTTCTTTCACCCTTCCCTGACCACAACATACAGTACAGTGCCATTCTGGCAGCAACAGATGCCAGGAGAAAGCCAACAGGGTGACACTTCATCAAAACCAGACCCGGACAGAATGAAAATGAACAGAATTTAACCTTCCCCATCAGCCACGGTCAGTGCAGACCCCTCCAGCAGTGCAGCACCAGCATTGTTTTCCCACCTTCCTGTCACAAATACATTTTACACAGCCACAAAAAGACGAAAGAGGAAAATCATATAATCCAAGAACACTTTACTCTCAGTTTTAACCTAAGGAAGGCAAGCTCTTCAGCAGGAGTTACTGACACCTTATCACAGTCCATCATGATTCGCCTGGGAGCAGGAGGCAGCTCCTGCCTCGTAACGATTGCTCACAGTGGGCCAAGAAAAGAGGAGGATTTGTTAGAAGTACCGAAAGCCAGCGGGACAGTCGACGTCGTGTTCCGTGCTGGCACCGCTCAGGCGGACACCGAGGCTGGCACGTGCAAAGTCCCCCTGTCCCGAGCAGGTGGCAGTCGCTGNCAGGACCTGTTTGGAAAGACAACGGGATGGAGGGGGAGAAAACCAGGGGTTTATTCTTACCCTTCATTGCTATGAGGACAGGCCGACACGGGAGGGATGATTTGAGAGCATCTGCTTTGAAACTGAAGTGTAAAGGATTTGCTGGGAGGAAAGGAAATTAGAAAACAGGTTGATCTGCACTTTTTTTTTAACCCTTTTCTGATTGCTCTGCAGCAATTAATTTGAATAAGCAAATCTGAAGGAGCAGGGCAAAAGGAACAGCACAGAGGCTGCTGCTGAACCCGAGGGTCTACCCATGAAATGAAAGAGAGCAAGCTGGGAAAGCACCACTAACGAGGGCAGTAAATTCACACTGGGTAAAGAAAAACTGCTTCAGATTAAGGAATATCCATGCACTAGACACTTGATTCTCTCCTTTGAGATTTATCTTTTCTGACTTCTAAGATACACTGGTACCTTAGAAGAGGTATCTCAGCTTCTGTTGATGGTAAGATACCAGTTAACCTCAGTACCCCAAATTGTCCCAAATACCTCTCTAACCATGGCAAAGAGTGACACTGGAACTTTGGGGCTTTATTCCCTATTGCAGTCATCACCTTTTAGCCAGAAGAATAGTCAAGAACAACAGGAACATTTAAAAGAGTTCATTTCTGAGGAGTTTATTTTCCCCCCAGGAGAAAGCAACGTGGAAAAATTAAGTCTCAGATGGATGCAAACGGGGATGGTGCAGAAGAAGACTGGGCTAAGGAACACAAATTTATTTTTATGTTGTCAGGACACCGTGATTTCATATACCATGTGCCCATATGGCACTTTACATGCATAGGATTTATAAGCTCTTCAATTAGCACTGGTAGTATAAAGCAGGCAGTTATTTAAAGTAACCCATACGGCATCTTTTGGTGTAAGAATTCTAACTGCCCTGTACTGGACGAGCTTCCTGCTGGGCAGCTCAGACTCCAGCACAAACCCTCCAGAGGCTGCAGTGAAACAGCCACGAGGCACCACCCGGGGACAGGCTCAGCAACCAGAGCACAGCAGACCCCCCTCTGCACCATGATCCTTCTATCCCGTGTCTGGTGGGCACAGTCCCAGCCTTTCCACGTAAGGTTTCAACCTAGGGTCACCTCCTAGGTGCTGGGGAACATTACCTAGGTTACTGCTGTCCTTCGAAGCCCAGCAGATGCAGTAGTGCTGCATTAGTTGCTCAAACAGTTCCTTCTCATCCAGGAATTCGAGTCCTTCTATTCTGCAAGGATAAAATAAGATAAAAATTGTGATTCAGGCTGAAGTCTCGGGACAGTTTTTAACGTGCTCTTCTTCACCCCACAGCAGTGCAGACCATGGCCACTAATCTGTGTAACTTCCCACACAAACACCAGTATTTCTCTCCTAACCCCTTGTACTGCACGTGTCTGGTCTTGCTGGATTTAAGTGGATGCAGCAGGACAGCCTAATGGGTGGAGACTGATCTTCCCAAGGGACTGCTGTGAGCCACTGAAGATGGTATTTTCTCCAGACAACACAAGAAGTCCACGTTACGTGGCTGGTTAGACCAGTGCAGCTTCTAACAACTCTCCCCCGTGAGCTCATGAAGAAGCACAAACCAAATGGTACATGTAAGATCTGAGGGCTCTTTTTTCCTAAAATGGTTCCTACCTGCCTTACTTCTCTGAGCAAGATCTTTGAATGTCTCCCACCAAACAAACGGGAGAACTTCTCCCAAGCTGTGCTTGCTTTAAAATGTTGAACCTGGCACACTCCTCTCTCCCACTCCAGATTACTTGAATGTCAGAGTGTTTATTTTCCACGCTAAATATTTGGAAGGGCTGCTACTGAGGATCAAAAGAAGCTGAGGGGCAAAAGATCCTAAATACACACAGAGATGTGGAGGACAACGCTCTTGTGAAGACTGCTATAAACAGAAAGAATTATTTGCCACATTAATACTGAAGGACAGAGTTTATGTAACCTATTTCTTGGCATTTGGAACGAGTGGAAGGAGCTGAAGAGATCTAAGGTAGTCAAAAATGCTGTAGAAGAAGTAGAAGCTGTGTCTCTCCCCAAGTGCCAGATGGCACAATCACAGCCACCGTCCCTATATTTACACAGCCTGTGTGGTTCAGCCTCACCTGCTCAGAGCCCCCATATGCAGAGACTCATTCTGACCAAGGCAACTTGTTCAGCTAATCCAAACTACAGTTAGCGAAGGACTGGCAGCAATTCAGACTTCATGTTCTATACCTACAAAGTTACTCATTCAAAACACTTTCTCCCTTTTTAGCTTTTCTTTAATGCAAAAAATGGTAGCAAACCCCATGCAGATTGCTGGTAGGAGAGCCTTCAGTTAAACTCTGTCTGTCTGTCTGTCTACAGACCCAGCTGACGAAGGCAACAGGAATGGAAGGTGCACCCATCTGTTGAGAGACAGTCACAGCACGCTGCTGGGCACCCCTCTCCTCTCTCCCCCTCTTTGCCTGCATAGGCCAGAGCACCAAATTCCTGCCCTGCTTAGCTGATTACCTAACATGCTGCCAAGGGAGGAGGGAGGGAAGATCAGGACTGGCCGTTTCCCCGCCTCGTGGAGTAAAAAGGCAAATGTAGGACTAGATAAACTCTGAGACTGGAGCAAACACCTGGATGTCAGCTCCCTTGTGAGCACGGGAAGTGTCTGCCTGTTCTGAGCACACGTGGGGCTCCACTGCACCCATCTAGCCTCGTGGAGGCTGGATGCTGACAAGAGACATCGCAGGTACCGTAAAAGCTCCACACAGCATTTCTGTAGCATCTTCCATCCACAAATCTCTGTTATGAGATGCCACCCAAATAAAACATCACCACTGATGGCAACAATAACCCTCTGGATCATTAATGCTGCTCTTAAGGCTCTACAGAGCTTCAGACTCAGACGTGTCCTGTCTACCTCTCTAGCATCCACACGCAGCCTCTTCTCTGTTATCCTTGGGGATCCCATACTACATAGGGACATGAACTACCTTGGAAATGGATCTGAAGATGCCTTTTGGCCACGAGCAAACCCTCAGTAATACCTTTTGACATCAGCCTGTGGCAGGAAGCTGTACACTTTCATCATATCGATGGCACGTGCAGTTTCCCAGCCATTTAGCAGCAATCTTTCCCTCTGGAAAACAAACAAGCAGCACAGTTTTCAGAGGACTTGAGGAAAATACCAGAGAACAGTTTATTCCCCCTAAGGATTCTGTAGGCCACTGACTCGAGCTCTTCTTTGAAGAGCTCTTATACTCTTTCCTAAGTATCTGCAGCTAAGCTCTGCGCAGGGAGGACAGGGGGTAGATGGAGCTGTGCTCTGATCTCCTGCAGCCTTCACACACCTACTGAAACCCACTGGTGTTGGGCGACCATGGCGTCGGTCACGGAGGGAGCCAGGGGAGCAGGAAAGGGTTTCAGTAGGTCACAGCTGCCCCACTCCACACCCGGCCTGGTCACTGCTCCGAGCCTTGCAGCGCACACACAGAGGCAGAACTTGTGGGCAGAGTAATTAAGTTTCCTATCAACCACAGCCAGAGCTCTGCATCTCTTTACCTGAGAGTCTAAGGACCTGCAGACTTCCACTCCGGCCAGGTTACACTGTCTTCTCTGCAAGTTCTCAATCATGATCTGTCCAAACCGGTCTGTCATATTCACCTCAGGTAGAGAAGGAGACAAAAGTGTTCCCCCTTCCGAAAAGAACGCAATCGCAGTGAAAAGCATAACTTGGTTAAACTCTTCAATTGCCTCTGTCACAAAACGTACAGGATGACATTCAGGTAAGTCTGACATTCTTAGCCCAGGTCCCATTTCCCACTGCCACTGTCCCCGGAGCCACCTCGCCTGTCCAAGCCAGGGCCAGGCTAACGGTGACAGTGCTGCTGCCTTTAGACACAGGGACTGGGCACAGAGGCCCGACTCGGCACTGGTTCAGCTCTCCAGCAGCAATTTACAGCTTGGAAGATCCTGTTACTAATTCCTGGAGCCACCTAGTTCCCCCGAGGCAACTCTTGACTTCCACACAGAGAAGCTGAGTTCATGCTGATGGGATTTTTGCTCCGCTTTGCCAAAGAACACAGCGAGGTAATTATGGAACGTCAGACACTCCTATCCAGCATCATTTCTTTTTCCTCTGTTTTATCTAATCCAATATTCCATGGGTTTCTCCACATATGGATTAAGTCTCAGTCAGTTTGGTTCAACAGAGTCCAGATGTCTTTCAGAATAGCTGTACATTCTCGACAAGGAGCTGACAGATCTCGAAGCTAAAACACATCACTAAAGAAAGGCAGCAGAAACTGCTGCCTGTGCCAAAGGAAATGGCCCACTCTTATTTTACAAGCAGAACTCCCACTTTCAGCAGCAATTTCTATGACAATAACCCGGGTCTAAACATGACATTTTTCTTTTACCTGCTCATAATTTATAAACATCACCACTGGGAAGGTGCTCGCTGCCCACTTCAGAAGGTTTGCTGACTGCTGTGGTGTCATGTAGACCAGCACACACTCCGCTACCAGCAGCGTTGGCAAACTGGAAAGAAAGCAAAACAAAAGACAAGAGAGCTGTTTCTAGCAAAAGAACAAGACAAATCCCCAAAGAATTATTAGGCAGTAATTTTGCATCCCCAAACTTTCTGAAGAAAGCCACCCTTTTAATGAAGTAGACGTTTAAGACTGAATTAAATCAGTTTGAATTGACTAGAAGTGGGTTTTCTGGCCGTGGATGAATTACCCAGGGGGACTCTCCCACAGCTACAACCCAGAGGCATTAGGAACCACCTCCCGTACCCGGCCGCGCTACGGACACAGGGCGACTGAGTCTTCCCTGAGCTGTGACAGCGGGACCTGAAGGGCACATTCAGGTTCACCTGGCTGAAGAACTGTACCCCATGTGCACAATTCACACTCTTAAGCAATCAGTAAAATTAGGAATGAAATACAAATTAGAGGGGGAAAAAAAAAAATGTTTTCTCTTCAAAAATGTTCCAAGAAGAATTTTAATTAGAGAAATTTGTTCACTATCTGCACAGTGCCTCTTCCCCCTCCATCCACAAAAGCCCCAAAATAGACATCTGCATGAGTAATTTTGCTTAGAATTATGTTTTCTCTTTTAATTGCTAGAATGAACAGGGAAATGAAAAGTCACTAGAAGCAGGAGAAATTCCACAAGGAGCAGCAACGTAGGCAAGCAAGGCAAGGTTTCAGAAGATGGAAGCGTAAAGATTGAAATGGCAATTGGATGCATTCTGCTTACCCATATGCTCTCTCCCACCCAGAGAGCTGCTATTTATATATCTTTTATTTGAAAGGTATGTCCATCATCCACTCTAAAAACTTAAATCCTGCCCGCTCCAGAAGCCGAAGGCTTGAACAATCAAACCCCAGATACAAGCTTCCAGAGTTGAGTTCTCAAAGGACAATCACTTTGGTAATCACTTAACCAAAAGGTCTAGGGAACAATATGGGTTTTCAGTGGAGGCAGCAGAAAATAATTAAAGATGATACTCTGAAATACTTTAACCCTGATGGAATTATTCTTCATTTTACCAGCTAAGCTCCCAGGACTCACAGGGGCCTTCCAGCAGCAGAGGAAGATGTTCCCTGCTCTAGCACTGCCCAGCACTGGGCACAACTAAATGTAACTGTATCGACTCCTAAAACTGCTGAAAGAGGCCATTTGTGGCATTCTGACACATCTCCAGTGTTGAGATTCCCCTCAAATAACTTTGGATTCTATTAATTAAATTTCAGTCAAATTCCAGCAGGGGCTAACCCTCAGAAATCTCTGAAAGAGTTAAATCCACAAAGCAGAGAAAGAAAACCCATGTGAGCTCTGAGGCAGAAAATGGCTGCTGCAGGAACTGATCCCCTGCAGGCCAAGGGCTGGCGGGAAGCGGGAAGGAATTCCAGCTGCCCGCCCTGCACCCAGAGCTTCAGCACACCCACGAGGATCACGCACCCCAGAGAGAACCAACCCCCACTAGCACGTTCACGGCCAGCCACGCTTCACCCCCCGGCCTTTTGAGAGGGTGAAGCAAAGAGCTCTGTAACATTTACCTCCTGGGGAAGGAGGAGAACAGACCAGGCAGGGAACAACCTCTCTTCAGACCTGCAAGTACCCGGCAGCGCCGCCTGCTCGGCTCGGGGCGGCCTCGTGAGGTGTCTGCACAGCTCCTGCTCCAAGGGCTTGGGAGAAGGTAACCATGGAAATCGTATAATGAGCACTGGATGCTGATCCTGTGGGCCCAGGCCTGACTGCACTCTCACCAGCCTGATTGCACCAGTCCCTGTGCAAAAACCACCCACCCAAATAAAATAAAAATGAGACTTACTGGACATCCAGGTTATGTTTCTTGAGCTTCTCCTCCAGATCGGAGGAGAACCGGAGATCGGCTCCTACTATGGAATACCGACTGGAGTCTAGGCTGTGGGAATCTGCAGGTTGAACATTCCGAGAGACAAACAGTTACAGATCAGAGGGATGCTGAAGTCGTAATTGTTAAATAAACCACCCAGAAACATATGACTTGGAAGCCAAAGTTTGACCTGCTATACCTAACAATTAACAGCAAACTCGTCTCTTTAAAAACATTCGTTTCCCCTACACCTGCTTGTTGTGGTTTGCAGATGGTGATCTATTAGCAGCAGCCTCTGCCAGAAGCCCACTCTCCCCTCCGCAGCCACGCGAAGGCAGACAGGCTATCCCGGCCGTTGCCATGGTTTCAAGGAATGCAGAGAGGGGAAAAATGTGAAGATAAAAGGCAGGGTTTTTTGGTTTGTTTGTTGGATCTTTGTAGATGACCCCACGTATGTACATAAGGAGCTATGTTTAAAAAGGGTGCATGGGTTTCAGACAAAAATCAGTCCAGAGCAGCAGTGCTCCCAGCATTAACAGTAGATACAGCTATAGACATTAACAGCACCTATAGCTATATAAAACATATGGCCATCAGACAGATCTGAGGGTCAAAAAGAGTCACTGGTCAGCCTTCTCATATGACCTAGCAATGGTATTTAAGTGCAGAGCCAAATTAGAAGAGGTTTTCTGAGCAAAAGCTCCTCACCCTGGGACACAAGAGGCAGCAAGGCCCTGCGAATGCTTCCCAGCACGAAGGAGGAATTACCACTGAAGCCTGAAGACACTTGGCCACTCCAACAGAACCGTAAACGAAGGTGACAGCAGCACCAGCGCCTTGCTGTCGGTCACTCTGTCAGAGCTGTAACCCATTCACCTGCACGAGAAGGTGTGGAAAGTGCTTCTCAAGGGCAATCTAAATGTTGCAAGACAGGCAGCTCTGCAGGAGCGACCCGACTGCTCTTTCCCACTTTACCAGGGGGAAGTCATTAGGACAGAACAGAATAACTTTCTCCCCTCTTGCCATGTGAGCGCGACAGACGAGCAGTAAAGTCTGTAAGCTAAAGAGTGAAAGAACTGCAGAGTTTGAAGTGGCCTTGCAATGCCAGCCACTACCTGGCTGCAGGAGCTGCGCTGCAGACGGGCACAGCCGCTGAACCACAGTGGAAACAAGTGGCTGGAGGGACAGGATGGAAGGAGGGCTCCATTTCAGGGAGGAAAATAGGTAAGGTATTAAATAAAGCAGTGCTTCAAACACTCTGGAAGATGCACTTCCATTTATTTGTCAAGAGACCAACTGTTTGAAAGTGGCACTAGCAGGTGACAATAGCTGTCTTCCCAGCAACGCTTCTGAACAGATAGAGAAACCAGAACAGTTCATGCAGAAGAGTTACAGGAAGAAAGAAAAATAAAAAAGAATAAAAAAAAATTATGTGGCAAGTGATTCAATTTTGAGTCAAGGCTTTCTTTCCATGTGCATGTTCTGTAATAGCTTTACTACTTCCCACACTCTTCTATTTAAGTTGTTATATCAAGGCCATGGTAATGGCATCAGCAAAAGCCACACAACCCCCCAGCAGCACTCGGAGGGATGTATTGATGTGGTGACTGCTTTGCTGCCCAGAGGAGACAGCCTGCGCCAGACACCACAATTAGCAGGGAGCTAATGCAACCTTCCTGTCCAGCATCATCAGCCTGAACACACTAGAGCCTTAATTACGACCAGAAATAAACTGCAAAGATGTTTAAGTGATGTGGTAACAGGAGTAGCACAATACTTCAGAGGTGAAGTAAATGTCTCTTGCTCACACCACGTTCATTCGAGCATTTTTATCCCCGAGGAACAGGAAAGAGCAAAACCTCTCCAACTCCAGGTTAGAAAACTGCCCTTCAAAACAGTTCAGATTTCAGCAATCCACGTTCTAAAAGGCAAAGAAGAAAGCTGATGAGGAAGGATTGTCCTCCTCTCTTCAAAAGCCTTTTATTCCAAATGCAGTCACTTCACTTCCATTTCCAGCATCCGGGCCGTCTGGTTCTCCTCCTTTGGTCCATTCAAACAGAATGTACTTGTTCCTCCACACATTTTCCTGCCAACTTCCCTCGGCTCCCCATTGATGGTTGTTGGCAAACACCACCACAACAGTGCCGAGGCAGAGCTGCGCACGCAGCACGTGTGAGCTGATTGCATTGCTAAAAATCATACATTTTTAACATATTTGAAAGCACCTCATTAAATATCTCCATAATTCATGTATTTCGACATTTATGATTAATACTTTTATCCTGAAGGAAATCTTAGTGGAAAATATGAAATTTACACTAGTCAATTATAAATGCAAGAAGAGAGGCAAAAAAAAAAAGCTAGAGGAAAGAGTTTAAATTAAGCCTCTTCCAAACTTCCTTGGAAGATTTTTCTGCTGGCTTCCCCCTTTGGCCTACACACGGCATAAAAATATTCCTTTTACATATAAAGTCAAAGGGATGAAGAGATCATCCTAAACTAGGCAAACAGCATCAAGCTTTTAAAATCAGACTAACAACTGTGGAGAGCAGACACTCACCCATCACAAGCTGGCGAGAGCAGGAATCGCCCCCGTTCCCTGCCACAAACACCCCAGAAAATAAACGTGCTGCGGGGTCGTCGGCCGGCACCAGTCTCTGCTTTACCACAGAGTCTGATGCTTTAAATGCCAACATTTGCAAATACACTGCTGCTGTGAGCGAGCAGGGTCGGTGCAAAGGTGTTACAGCTTCTGCCCATCTGCAGAGCAGGTGGCTGAGAACAGTCCCAGCCTGGCAGCACAGTTGTGTGGTCGTCATCAATTTCTTCTTGTGAACAAGAAGTTTCTTTTAACTAACTCCACTTTTCTGGTGTTCAAAAGCCCTTTTTTTGTTTTACTGAATCTGACTCTTCCAAAGGGGTCTGCCACAGTGACCTCCTCCCAGACAAGAGCCCTGGGCATCCCATGAGATCTCTGCCACTCTCTTCCCTGCTCCTGGGCTGAGGACACTCGTAAGTCAGTAGCAGCTTTCAAATAAACGGGGCCACCTTGCTGTGACTCAGACCAGCTGCCCTAAAGCTGGCACAGCCACAGCACTCAGTGGCTTAATCCACTGCAAATCCCAGGCACCAAGCACCAATTGCTACCCAGGCACCAATAGCCCGTGCTGGTTTTCAGCAAAGTCATTTGGTCACGATGGTCTCTTCTAGAGCTACCTGACCGTGTTCCTTGCAGTGCCCATCCTCAGCACACGCTGCCTACAAGGTCTCTGTGCTGGACTTGTCTGAAAGGAAGGTTTGAGAAATACCAGACGAAGATTTCACTGGAGAAATACAAGGGAGGGGAGAGTGAAGGAAAGGAAATGAGCCCCAGCAGTCCAGCCCACCCACCTCCCCCCAGCACAGCCTCTCCCAGCCCAGGTGCACACTTGTGTTATCCGTACTACGAGGGAGAATGGCACCTGTATTTGCCATGACTTTTGGCACAGAAGTAACAAAGCAAGTGGTTCAAACTCAGGCATCACTGCAGTAACTGAATAGTAGCAGGAGTCAGAGTTGCCTTTTGACCTCACTGCAACAAAATCTTTCTTCCCAGAAACGTGCTGCCAGCACCTAAGGGCTCTATTTTCTGGTGGCCCTCGGGCACACCCCTGCTACCTTCACCCCTCTGCTGAAGCAGCGCTGGAGAGTCCGAGGTGCACGAAGTGCAGCCCTTCCTCTGCTACAAGGATTCAGTTTCCTTTTCTGGCTCTCTGCTCAGATCAGTGAAACAATTCCCTGGAGGTTTTCCAAGAGACAGCATGCAGGATACCCTTGACTCAAACTGATTTCATCAGGATTGTCATCCTAAGGTATCTCTGGCAGCTTCACAACCAGCCAGCCCATACAGCCTATGCTGGGGTCACGGGCTGGGCTCACCCGGGTCGTGTGTTCACTAGGATGTCAGAACAGGGTATGTGCTAAGGCACAAAGAAAGTTAGTTTGTCTTGCATGTGCAGGATCATCCCCAACGTGAGGCCTGAAAGTCAGCGACACCCTGACGTCCGCCCTGGGTCAGAGCAAGCTTGGAAATGCTGGGAAAGGGATGTTAAAAGAACCAGCTCCTGACGCTGGGCTAGAGAGGGCAGAAAGTGTACAGACAGCCCTGGAAGGAAACATTCACCAGCACCCATTCTGCACTCGAGCAGTAGCCACGGTGGAGTCCCGACACGAGTGACCGCATCGTAAACCAGACACTGCCCCACACCCTGACAACAGTCAACCAGATCCCGCCACAGCAACGCCAGACTGCTGCACAAACTCACTGCCTTCCCCTGGAGATCCAGCTCGCCTTAGGAGGTGGCAAAGCTGTTCAATGGCAAGCATCATCTTGCTGCATTCACGGGGAGCAGCCACAAATACCTGCAGGTGAGCTGCGAGCCATGCTGGCTGTGCTCTTCTAAAGGGCAAGGAGAAGCAGAGCACAGAGTCACCAAATCGCTGCCCTGGAGCTGCTACAGCCTATCAGAGCAGCTTCAGCAAATGAAAGCACTCAGTGGGAGAAGAAAAGCAGTAAGAGAACAAGAGTCATGTCAACCGACATCACAACAACTCAAAAATCAAACGCTGAACCTCTAAAGAAATTATTCCTGGTACACCTGAGACAGCAGCGTGGAACTGGTTTGGTGGGGCAGGGACAGGATGGGACAACATCCCTCCCCAAGGTTCCAAAATCCCAGTCCGTGTGCCTTCTCCAAAACCTACAAACCCAAGTAACAGGTCTGTACCCTCCCACCCCACTCCACTGCCCGTGACACTGCACTAGTCTGGCAGCTGGACCAGCTCAGATCGAGGTCCCCCAGCACAGATCCCTGCCTCTCACAGAGGCCACAGCACCCACGTGGCAAAAAGACAAGAGGAGTGCAAACACCTACTACAAATACTGGTATTTTTGTTGCTTACTGTCTTTTTTTCTAAGAATAGTTAAATTTGATTTGGATTTCTGGACCATTACAGGGCCAATGGTTTCATATCTCCGTGTACGCAGGCAGCAACCAGCAGCCCATCATTCACATGTGAGGCACAAACTGGTTTTTTACCCCACTCATGTGCATCACTTTATTAATCCACATTGAATTTATCACCAAGTCACTAATTTCACACGATTCTCCCGCAGTTCTTCATCACTCTGAAGTCTGGACTTGCCAACAAGCTGCCACTTACTAACCACTCTATTTTCCCAATCATCCCTTGGTGTTGAACAACAACATATCCTTCACACAGATCTCCAGCTCGCTCCATAACGAAAATGAACAACATATGCCTACCCTCCATCCCCAGCTCTTGAGCCATATGAGAACCATTCCTTCTCCCCACAGCAACTGTGCAGTTTCTTTGGCACACTTTGGTAAGGGACACCGTCACAACACATTCCTTTTTAAATTCAAGCACCAGACTAATGGGATGTCCTTTTCCTCCTGTATCTCTCCACTCCTTCAGAGCTCCAAAAGGTTTGTGAGGTGTAACTGACCTTGACTGAAGGCTCCTTTTCAACACGTGGCATTATTCCTGTGTTTCACTAAGTGTCTCTTATGAGTGTCTATGAATTTGCCCAGAGACATGAGTCCTACTGGCTTGTAGGTTCCAGGAGAAATCCAGGGAACTGAGTCACAGCTGCCACCTTCCAGTGCTCAGTACTAAATGGGATGGTACATACCAGTTAGTAGCTGAGTGAGTTCACTGTCAGGTTCCTTTAGACCTGTAAGAAATCTCTATTCATCTGGCTATTTGACACGTCTACTCAATCCACAGCCTTTTCTGGTGGCACTTGCACACAGAGCAGTGCCACTGAGACGTGCTCAGATCAGAGTTCCTGCAGGGATTTCACTCAACCTGACTTGTGGCTCCTGACTACCAGTTCAAACTGGGATTCCACAACATCCCCACCACCTCCACAGATCTGGACATCCCCCCACGTCCCAAGATCCCAGTGCAGTAGAGCCTATGGCAGCCTGGCTACAGTTAAACTGCTCCTCTGAAGTATTTAAAATCCAACACTGAGGATGGAAAAACAGCTTTAGAGAAATAAGCCACTGGAATACATCCCACTGGAGACACACTAACTGCTGCGACTCACTCCTACCTTTTGATTACACCACACCACTGCAGCTTGCTAACCCTGCAGCTGTTTTGCTGGGCTGGACCCATCTACAGCTGTTCAGCAAGAGGAGCACTGCCAGAGCCCCCTGCTCTACCCTGCAGCAACGCGTTCCGGCCGAGCTTCCGCAGCGTCGCGCGCTGCACGCAGGAGATCTCCCTCCCATCAGGAGGTGTCCTGGCTGAAACCCAGCGGTACTTCGGAGCCCTTCTTCTGAGATGCTGCATTTTTTGAGACCTGAAGGTGCAATGGAGAATTCTGCCCCTCGAGTGGCATCTAAAAGGTTGGTAAATTCAGACCCTGCAACGTGCAGCAATAATATAGTGAAGTAAAATGTAGCAGGCAGGAATATGCCCAATCAAGTCAGTGCGTGGCAATCCTCTGCTCCAAGCTGAAGTGTGAGAAGAGCCTGGGGTTAAGTCCCTACCTCTTGCCAGTGGTGGGATCTCCTCACTCTCCATACTCTTCCTCACTCTTTGGAGGGGCCTTTCGAGTCGTCCCACGCCTCAGCTAGAGGTGTGCTTATTAGAAGCACCTAGAGGTGGAATGGCATGAGGGAGCAGACACCCCTGGCAGCTCTGGTTTAGGGTCACACCTGCTAACACACACGGCTGGGTAGCTGCAGGTGATCCCTGCTCCTCCTGAAGCCTCCAACGCAGCCACCACGGGGTAGGAGCCGCTCTCCAGCACTGAAAACGCTACTGAAAGGAGCCCAGGTTTTTCCCCAGGTAAAGAGGTTTCGACTTAGCAGTCCTGATGGGAAGATAACAAGGCTCTAAGCCAAGAAAAGCACAACCACACGCCACCAGCTGAATTCAACAGCCTCTTATTACTAAAACAGAACAAGTGGCAGCGGCTCTTGAGAACAGATTTGCAGCTGCGTTTCTTCTGTGAAGACTCTGCTAAATGTGAAGACTTGTGCTCGTACTGAGACAGAAGGAGGGTAAACACTCAACAGACATTTTAATCCAGTGTCTGCGTGACTATCAGCAGCATCTTGCCTTTTCCCTGACAGCTAAGAAAACCTAACTTAAGCTACATACAAGAGGGGAAGAAAAAAACCCAACAATTTCCTGGCAGAACAAAACTACTTCAAGAGAAGACATTTCTACCACGACACATAACAAATGGGCAGGAGCCTGTAAGATGAGAAAAAAGCCTCTTTTCCCTCCCAATTCTCTGTCCAAACAGCATTTCAAACATTAAAAGCCTGCCCACATAGCAGAACAAAATGATCAGGAAAGTTTTAAAAGTGCTGCAGTACGTTCCTGGCTTATTTTTAAGATGACTCACCTATTAGAAGAGAGTCCCCTGAATGGGATTCCATAATTGGTTTTGACAGGGGAGGTTTTGATCTGTGGGAAGAAGGAAGAAGCATCTCTGAGCAGTTGAGCTCGTTTAACAGTGTGCTTACATTTTTAATAGTTTTTTTTACCATATATCTGTGCATGTCTGCTAGAAACAGGAGAGAATACCTCTGCCCTCTGCTGGAGATAAAAACGCTTGCAAGTCAGACTTTGTAGTAAGTTGCAGTTGAGTTTTACACCCAGGGACTCTTAAATTTTGAGGTGGTCTCTCCAGAGAAGTCCAGGCACCCTCTCCAGGTACCCCCCCAAGCACCAGGGTACCCACCCAAACAGGGGTGGCACCAGCAATCCGGCCTCTCGCTGAGCACGCGAGGCTGGGAATTTATTTGTGTCTTTGGCAGTAGGACTTAATCACCTCTGAGCATTGTGAGGCTTCCCCTGCCCATTATAGCTTATCTAATTAAGACTAAAGTCCAATTGCCTCCCTACAGCTTCCATCCACGGATCAACTTCTCCAACTTGGGACAGTGGCTGCACAGTCACACGTGCAACTTCCCTGCCTAATGAAACCTTTCCTCTAAATCCTAGAGCAGGAAGTTTCTCAGGAGAGGTGAAATAAGCACAGCTTGCAATCCATGGCATTTTGCTGAGTTACATTTGGTTTCACCCAGCTAAACAGAAGCTTTATACTTACTTGATATTATGGATTTTTCTTGCAACTATCATTGGAAAATCCACTTCAAAATATTTTCTAGGGAGAAGATTTTCATCCTGAGAATTGAGTAAGATTCTAGAATTAGGGACATTCAAGCTTCACATGCACATGACAAGCAGATAGGAGTTTAAGTCCTGAACAGCTTCTAACAGCAGCATAACTCAGTGTCCCACAGCTTGAAAAACCCAGACTGACAGAACCAGTTCTGTCTGCACGTTAATCATACCACATCTGCTCCTCACATGGAGCAAGAATTGGAATTACAGGCCCCACTTTACCTTTAAAACCAGTCACAAGGAAGGGCGAGACAACTGCATATTGGTGTAGTCTTCACAGGAAGGCAGGTAAGCACATCTCAGGAAAAAAAATCCTGACTTTTTCCCCTTCCACTGACTCAAATATAATGAATCATGACCAAGCAAGCTGTGACCGGGCCCCTTGGGCTCTCTTCCAGAAGGTAAATTTACAAGAGTAAGTGGCAGTGAGGAGAGAAGATGCCCCAGGGGCGTGTTCAGCCAGAAGGCTATTGCCAGCATCTGCAGCAGCCAGGTTCTGTGACTGACACACAGGCACAAACACATCTCCATAGGCAAACTCCCATTCACACAACTCAGCCACACGTAAATAGAGCCTGGGCTTGGGCACCTTACTCCTGCTTCAACAGAGGACAAAAAAAAGGGAAATCTTAAGGCTTGAAGAGGACAGCAAACTGCAGTCCGAGCTGTGCTCCTCAAGTCCACTAGAGGTCAGCTTCGTGTCACTCGCTTTTGGGGCTAAACCAGTGAAATCCTCAGCCCCTCCTGCACACGGAGGGATAAAGGATCCTCCTAAACGAACTCGAGCAAGCCCAGAGACCAGCAGAGCAAGCAGGGAGGGCAGCCCAGCCACACCGCACACCTCCCGCCCAGCGCCCCCCAGCCCTCACCGAAAAGCGACTCGGTGTCCCCACAGAGCTGTCCTCAGCTGGGAGGGTCCCTCCCAGGTCCCATTACCTTTAATCTCCAGAACAGGGTGTCCATGCCAGCACCCAGATTCACGATTTGACAGTTGCACTCTGTCTTCTTTAGAAAAGCTTTGATCAGGTAACTGACTCCGTGAACGCGAGCGTAGTACCCTGTTAATAAAGGATGATGTTCTCAGTTATTATTTTCATCTCATACTGATTTTTTAACACTCATTAAGATTTTTAGGTAACTTTGTAAACTATCTATCTAAAAAAATGGTGTTTCTTGGGAAGAATTATGCACTTTCTAAGATACCCAAGGCGTATGTTTGCCTTTTCTTTTACTACTAACACAATCTGATGCACTGATAATCAAGATTCTTTGGGTAAAGAAAAGTTTTAGTCAAGTTTCACCTCATGAGCAGAGTAATTCCAGCTGGTGTGTGTGCCCTTTGGCAGAGAGCGAGCTGACACTCCCTGCTGTCCTGGGTCAAATCAGCATTTCTGATTGCTGTGCAGAAACAGCCACATGCTGAGACACAGGGAGATGTTCCATTCAGAACAGAGAAAGCAAAGGACACGGGTTGTGATTGAAAGAATAATATTTAAAAGATTAGATACTGTGTGGAATTACTACTGGAAAGAAAACTTGTGCCATTCTTTTATGTGTTTGCTACACTCCATAACACCCACTACACAGAGGCCCTGCCAGGTGCTCTTCAGGACCCCCTGTGATCCCATTTGCACTGGTGTCATTCCCACGCCAACTTGCCTCTATTGATTTCAGGTGCTTTTCTTTCTTTGGCTTGCCTCACAAAATACTGAATGTAGGGATCCTTCCAGTAGCCAACGCTCACAGCAAACCTGTGCAGAAGAGGGGGAAGAGTAAGAGCAATATGAAATAAAGCCACCAAGATTTACTTTGAAAGATACACAGGTGGAAAAGTCACTCTCTGACCAGGGTGTGTCATGCAGGTGCTGTTTAAACCCCTACTGAATGCGTGGAACTGCTTCAGTTAAGTTATAGGTCTAGTAAAAAATGTCAGCTCTTGCCGTGTTAAACCAGCATCTTATTAACATCCTCTGCACTGCTGGATGAACTTCTGCAAGCAAAGAGCCTAATTTCACATATCTCCACCTCGAGGAGCCAGCAAAGAGAGGAACTGTCTGTCTAAAGTTCCTCAGAGCTCCCACACAGCACACTCAACTTCTATACATCGCTCTGCTACAAGCGGTTTGTGCTTACTCCAGAGCTTCTACCTCACTTTAACAACAGCTCTACTCTACCCTATCAGATCTTACCAGTTTTACAACCGATCTGAAAAGGTAAAGTCTCTAAATAAACTCAACCACTCAAGAACTTACTGCTACATCACTCATGAAAGGAGAGCACAAAAAGGCAGCCGTAGCAGAAGTTAAATTCACGGCCGTGCACACCAGGGCAACACAACTCAGCACCCTCCTCCAGAGATGAGGGAGGAACACTGGAAGATACCAAGATGTTTATTTCTGGAGATAGCAGATATTAGTGAAATTCCTGATCCCCGCTGCTAGGCAGGGTAATAACCCCCGTTATCACGGCTCACTGCTTTGTGGACCAACGCTAAGCCGAGGGGGCGGGTGTTTCATAAGGGGAGCAGGGCGGGCAGGGGAAACCTGAGGGGTAAAGCAGCGGGTCCAGCTGAAAGGCACCTTCAGAGCCACCCCCCGCCCTGTCCAAGGGAACTCTGACCGGGGACTGAAGCTGATTC
>VWZY01002107.1:26231-41829 GCA_013399075.1 Chloroceryle aenea | reverse complement strand
GGTGCGTGGGCGGGGGGCTGTCCCCTGAGCCCCCCTCTCCCCGCAGCGCTGAGCGCGCTCCCCTGCGTGGTCTGGGTTTAGGATGCGAGGCCAGAAAGCAAAGGGCCGGCCGGGGCCGGGGGAGGGCGGCTCGTCCGGGGGTCTCCCCGAGCCCCGCAGAGCTGTTTGCGTTGTGTGTTTCCTGTCAGGGTCCTTCTGACTTTCGTTTCCTTTGTTGCTGTCTTGATACTGAGTTAGTTGCTCTATTTATTTCACCTTAAAGAAGACTTCGGGGAGCACATCCTCTGGGATATATTAAGAAATAACCGAACTCTTGTAGGTGTGATCGCCACCAATTTCCCCACGTCTTTAGCCTGATTCTGTGGTAAGAAATCTGTGCCCAGACAGGGGAGTGTCTGCCTGCAGCTCCTCTCTCTGCTGAACATGCAAATGTAGCTGTACCGTGTTTCCCCCCCAGAAACTCCTCTCTGCTGCTAGTGAAAAGTTGATCTGAAAGTTATCTGAGTTTAGACTCTCCCGGCTTCCGCACCACGAGCTCGCTCCACACGCTGTTTATTTTCTCCAGGCTCACACACCTAAACCAGCTCAAGCGTGTCAGCTGATGATGGTTAAGTAGCAGACTTTTATTCGGGTGTTTGTTTTGCTGTAAAAGAGAGCACACCTTCCAGACCAAGCCAGCCCAGTCCTCTGTCCTCATCTCCTCGTTTCACATAAATTAACCTGGATTGGTTTTCCTATTGCCGACGTGATTATCGGTGCGCTCATTTTGCACGTGTTGGGCCCGCAGCTCCAAATCCCAAGTGGAATTTGAAGTAATCTGCCTTGGACTGAGTAGGATAAACATCTCGAGCTGCTTTCTACTTCCAGGGGAAGATCCAAATTAACCCCGAGAGCTGGCTGTAGGCCCGTGTGGGCTGGGAGTTGGTAGTGACCTTTGGCTGAGCCAGGTGGAAGCCGTGGGTGATGCAGCGAGGTTCTCGGGGTGTGGTTGTCTGTGCAGGGTCGCTGCTCACGCTGCTGCGACAGGGTCTCTGCTGGGGCCTCCCCAGCCTGGTTTGTGATGGTGATGTTTTCTGGTTTCATTAAGATCCAGACAAGTACCTGGGTTTTTCATTAGCAGCTGCTTGAAGTGACACTGACTCATTTGGTTTTATAAGCTTAATGTAAACAGTCTAAATCAAACTCTGGTTCTTTTCTGGTTTAGTCGGCTTTAAATGCAAGCTCGTCCTTATGGCTTCTGTCTTTGGTTATGAAGTGGTTTTGATAATAAACCAGTATCATTTCTTTACCCAAGAACAAGCTTTTCTCTGACTAGAGGTGGGAAGACTCTGAAGACTGAGAGTAATCCAAGTTCTGCCCGATGCTCGTTGCCTCTTTCACATACACATCATATCCTCGTGTTTCTCAGCCTTTGAGTTAGCAGAGCTGATCTTTCTGAGGGTTTCTTGGTCTGGACTTGGCAGCACAGCCTGGCTCTTACCCTTTGGTTGCTGACCTTGGTGTTTCTGGCTTTCCAAGAAAGAAAAGCTTTAAAGAAAGGCGCTTATGTAACTGAAATAATTTTCATCACTGTAAAATTCTAACAAAACTCGGGAAACTTAGGTTAGGGATGGGATTTGGGTGTGGGGGGGAAAGGAACAAGACTCGGGAGGGCTGAGTTGGCTTTTGCAGCCTGTGTTACCTGTAGGTGCAGGAGCTGTAAAGTGGAAACCTGGTGAAGGTCTCTGTGCCGTTTCCCAGGGCAGTGGGGTGCATCCAGGTGCTCAGCTGAGCAGTTTCCCCCAGACCTGTTTGTTTCTTTCTGTTCATCATCCTAACACTTTTGTGTGACTTTCAAGCCCTCCATCTGCCTGTAGAGGTTTCAAGGAATCATTTTTATCAGTCTCACTTTGAACCAGCAGTGCAGAGAGAAGCTGCTTTGGAAGCCCATCAAAGCCCAGTCTAAGGAAGACTTTGATTTGATAGCAATAATTTCTGGAAGTGCTTCTCCATCTCCTCCTCCTCTTGCTGAGGTGGCGAGAGGGATGCCTCAGCCTTTCAAGGCTGCATCAAGCAATCAAACATGATTAGACCTGTCTGTGTACAAAGGAGGAGAAACACTTTACAGCTTTAATAACACTTACCTTGAAAACAAAGGTATCAAATGTGCTATTAAAATTATTCAGTGACTCTTTAATATCACTGGTCCCCTCCGTGTCGTGGGCTGGCCAAGCATTCCCATAGGCACCGGGGTTTTCCTTCATTTCCCAAAGGAAAATCAGGTAGCAGTGACAGACTCATGATTGGTTTCGCTTGGGAATGGCAGGGTTGGGGTTTTGAGACTCGGGGCAGTGCTGCTGTCTGGTTTTGATAAGCACTGCAGAACCCGTGGGAGGTGTGACAGCGGTCGGGGGATCTTGCAGGTGATACCAGCAGAGCTGTTTCTGGTGCTAAGAACCAGAGCAAGGAGGAAACCGGTTTGATTTTGTAATGGTGAACAAAAAAAGGAGCGGGGGGTGGAAAAAAAGTTGCAGTGCACTTCCCAGCTGGTGCTGTTGCTGCTTGCTGGGGGGTGTACTGAGTTTCTGTAACCCGTTTATTAGCCTTTTATGTTTGGACAGAACGAGACAAATCCTCAGTGGGAAGCACCCTGGGTTATGTAAACATCTGTCAGAGGTGGATGTTGGCTCCTTTCAGACCCCGTGCACCACTGGGAGGTGTGGCAGGTGAAGCAGCAGTGTCTGGAGGAGCAGGGTGGGTGTTGTGCTGAGGGGTGTCCCCCCCTGGCTCACCCAGAGCTCTGGGGACATCGTTGGGCTGCCTGCTCCCACTTTCCTTCCCTGGACACCCACCCTTTGATGTGATCTGCTGCTCTGGAGGGTGATCTGGAGCCGCCTGCTGCTTTTCGGGGTGTTGGATTAGGAAGGGGTGTCTTCTCCTGAATCAAGAGCTCTTTTTCCCTCGTAACTGGAGTGGGTAAACGGGCACGTTGTCCTGAGGTCAGCCAGCCTTGGCTGGGGTGGGTGCTGTGTCGTTAGCGTGGTTTTGCTCCCTTTAAGGGAGGGAGGTTTAACTCCAGAGCAGTTCCGAATTCACCCTGCTCTGCTCGCCGTAGGTGGGACTGGCACTGCCTTCCTTGCAGCCAGCTTCCAGAGGTTGGCATCCTCGGCCTTGTACCAGGAACGTGTGACTTGGCATCGGAGAAGGAACTCCTTAATATGAAAAAGAGGAAAAGATGGAGAAGGGCTTTGGTAAAGCAGAGGAATGGCATTAATGGGAAGCCTCCGAGTCTGCAGGGGTGGCATTCTATAGAATTATGGGATATATGTAGGAAACTAATTACAGAGGGGATTAGCTGAGGGGTGGAACGGGATGCCACAATAATTAATACATCTGTTAAATATTTTGCAGCAATTATCTTGTCTTGTTTAAGGCATCCAGCAATGTCCACAAGTACTCCATCGGCCATGGGGTACTTTAGTGTTGTTGTGGATTCCATGGAGGAGTTGTAAGTGGTGCAGGTCTGCGAGTGTTTCTCCTGAGGGGAAGCACTCAAGCTCTGGATAACCCTCAAAGGAAAATATCAGTTGCTAGGAACCTGGAGGAGAGGGAGAAGTGAAATGGTATCTTTTGCTGTTCATCAAACCCTGGCAGTGCAGGCACCGGTCCCTCTGATTCTGTGGTCTGGTGTCACCTGCTGTTGGCTGCTTCAGAGACCGCCCGGGTCTGGGCCAAGCACCTGAGACAAGCCCTCTTTGGGAGGTGGCATCAGCACTTTCTCGGGGCAGCCTTGGCCGGAGGAAGGAGCTGTGAACCTGGGTGTGAGCGTGGTGGTTCTCGTGCCATCGTCAAGATCTCGCCTGCTCATTGCTGGGGAGTGGGGCAGGGGTGGCAGCATTGCCAGGAATCCCAAATTCCACGGGAGCTGAGGAACCTGGTGTCTTGACTGTGACAGGCACACGGCGAATCACACCAAATAACCTCCTCAAATCTGGCTCGATTTTGAGCTGCATCCCAGCTCCAGCCTGAGCAATTGGAAACAGCTTGAAAGTTTTAGTTAGACTTGAAAAATGAAGGGAGGGAGAAGAACAGAATGACCTCCCTTTTGAGCTCACAATTTTCAGGTGGCCTAGGATTCCTTGGAGTCCGTGGGCTGAGATGGCTTCTAATGGAATTCATGTCTTAGTTCCTCTAAACCTTCATCTGTTTTGAGGACCAGGGCTCTGAGAGCAGTGTTTCTGTTCCACACGCACGCGGGTGCTTCTCCTGGGTATGGTGCCGTGCCAAATGGGACTCCTGGGGTGGTTGGGTACGTGCTGTGTCCAGGCTTGGAGGAGGTGAGGTTCTCCCTTGGGCTGCTTCGTAAGCAGGCACTCATTCCAGCAAATCACGTGTGGTAGGCTCAGAACGAGGAGGGTTTTGTTGTCTATGATGTCACAAGGTAATTCAGATGTGCACGAGTGTTTCTCTTACAGCTTTCCTCCCCTGCCGTAAATTACAAGGGGAGACCTTTGGATGAGAAGCTTGGCAAGTATTCTGCTTTACAGCTGCAGTCATCCCTCATGAAAATAAATGTTGAGAGGCATTGTCATTAGAGGCTTTCAGCTGATACACTAATAAGCATTTGAACTACATAGCTGGGTAATTCGTGTGAGCAATGAGTCCGTGGAGCTGTTTGCGTCGCGCTGTTTACTCACAGAGAACCCTGCTGGTAATTAATGACACTCGTTAGGCTGTCGAATAATTCTTAGGCTTTCCTGCCTCTGGGGACACAACCAGTAGTGTTATCCCCATCCATTCCTCTTTTCATCTCGCAGGTGCAATCAGCAGAGTACCACACAGGTTAGAAATGACTCCATCCACCTGCTCTGGAAATGTGAGGTCTGGTGAAGATTGGTCTCTAGGGTTGAGGAGGGGGGTGGGGGGGTGTCCTCTCTGGCTGCCCTCGGGCTGTCACTGGAACTCAGACCAGGGACAGGCAAGTCGGACTAATCAGAAAGCTGGAAGAGCCCAGAAACCACTTTAGAGAGATCTTTTTTATGCAAGAAGCTGACTTACTGGGGGTTCTTCGCTGGCTTTAGCCCTGCTCGACTCCAGCTTCTTGAGTCCAGAGAGGTGTGTGTAGGCCCTGTGCACACAGCACGACTGTGGCTGTCCAGGAGGATTGGAGTCTCTCTTAATAGCTCGTGGCCCGTGTAAAAGACGATGCCAAACTCTATTTAGTATTTCTCGAGCTGCTTGGCAATCTGCAAGTCCCAGGCCGGGGCTGGTGTTCCTGTGACACAATCCCTGCACTGGAGCGAGTTGTTATGGCTGTTTCCCAATGGTTGTGTCCAGCAGGGAGCTACCTGCATCCAGCCAAGATAACATTGACCCTGCAGTGCCATTTAATCTCAGAGAAGTAACCTCTCTAATGTTTGTCTAATTCTTCTGTGGCAAAAATATTAAATAAAAAGAGGATGACCTCAGTGTTTGAGAATTTCCAGCTCACCCAAACAT
Source organism: Chloroceryle aenea (assembly GCA_013399075.1). NCBI lineage: Eukaryota > Metazoa > Chordata > Aves > Coraciiformes > Cerylidae > Chloroceryle > Chloroceryle aenea. Next base: position 36,351 of record VWZY01002107.1, on the reverse strand, counting down.
CCTTTAGGAAAGGTGAGAGAGGATGAGTGTTTCTAACTGCAGTGCTGCTTGTCCTCGGTGAAGCTGTCTGATGAAGTGGTAAACAAGGCTGAAATATGTTCATGTTTATGGGCAGGAGAGAATGGGCTCTGTGCTTGGTCNCTGGGGACACAACCAGTAATGTTATCCCCATCCATTCCTCTTTTCATCTCGCAGGTGCAATCAGCAGAGTACCACACAGGTTAGAAATGACTCCATCCACCTGCTCTGGAAATGTGAGGTCTGGTGAAGATTGGTCTCTAGGGTTGAGGAGGGGGGTGGGGGGGTGTCCTCTCTGGCTGCCCTCGGGCTGTCACTGGAACTCAGACCAGGGACAGGCAAGTCGGACTAATCAGAAAGCTGGAAGAGCCCAGAAACCACTTTAGAGAGATCTTTTTTATGCAAGAAGCTGACTTACTGGGGGTTCTTCGCTGGCTTTAGCCCTGCTCGACTCCAGCTTCTTGAGTCCAGAGAGGTGTGTGTAGGCCCTGTGCACACAGCACGACTGTGGCTGTCCAGGAGGATTGGAGTCTCTCTTAATAGCTCGTGGCCCGTGTAAAAGACGATGCCAAACTCTATTTAGTATTTCTCGAGCTGCTTGGCAATCTGCAAGTCCCAGGCCGGGGCTGGTGTTCCTGTGACACAATCCCTGCACTGGAGCGAGTTGTTATGGCTGTTTCCCAATGGTTGTGTCCAGCAGGGAGCTACCTGCATCCAGCCAAGATAACATTGACCCTGCAGTGCCATTTAATCTCAGAGAAGTAACCTCTCTAATGTTTGTCTAATTCTTCTGTGGCAAAAATATTAAATAAAAAGAGGATGACCTCAGTGTTTGAGAATTTCCAGCTCACCCAAACATCCTTTAGGAAAGGTGAGAGAGGATGAGTGTTTCTAACTGCAGTGCTGCTTGTCCTCGGTGAAGCTGTCTGATGAAGTGGTAAACAAGGCTGAAATATGTTCATGTTTATGGGCAGGAGAGAATGGGCTCTGTGCTTGGTCTTCTAGGTTGGCATTTGTCTGCATCCGAGCACTCCTGAAAAGCCCAATCTCCTTCCAGTGTTTGGAGTGGTTATCTCAAACTCTTCCTGTTTACCTCCCGATGGAGTTCCAGGTCTCTTTAATTAGCAAATTGACTTTCTGGATGGCAGATTAACTCCCTGCCGGGTTCAGAGAGCCCCAGTAGATTGAATTGGGGAAGACCTGTTTTCATCAACACCCACAGACTGCTGGACTTCCCATCCCTGCCTGCGGGGCCGACTGGAACGGAGGGCGAGGGAATGCTGAGCACTCGGCTGCTGCCTGGCAGGAGTTTGGCACAGCAAGGAGGCAGGGAGCTCGCTGGGGCTGCTGCCTGTAAACTGTTCCTTAGCTCCTGGCTGCTGGATGAGCCACGCAGAGCTCTGCCAGCTGCTGTTTCCACCCGAGGTGTGGGCAAGAAAGGAACCAGCGCCCCTTTAACGCTGCCTCTCGGCCTGGGAGCATCACCAAAGGCCGGTGGTATCTGGGTATTTATCTGCTTCCCGCACCCTTCGGGGAACACTGACGCAATGTAATCCCTTGTGCAGCTCAGGAATGGGATTTTTCTAGCAGCACAAACTTCCAATTATAGAAGAACATCCAGCCATTATGTTTTCAGTTTGGGGCTGCGTCTTGTGGTACGGCTTGGCACTCGCCACCGTACTCGTGAGTGCCAGCAGCACAGCGACGAGTGCTCGTGGGTACAAACTGTGTCCAAGCCGTGGGCTCAACTNTGTCCAAGCCCGTGGGCTCAACTCCGTTTTGGGAGCACGGCCCTAGTCCCGTGGATTGATGTACCCACCCAAGCTGATGGCTAAAGCCAAAGGAAAAATTCCCCGAATTTACCCAAGTCAAGGACTTTGTAGGGTGTTTTCTCAACTGCTCTGTCTCAGCAGCCAGCTGAGCTGGCAGGGTCCGTACGCCTGGAGCCTGCTGGTGACAGGGGGTTTTGCTGTACTGGAACTGCTGGTAAGAAGAGAGGATTTGGCTGTGAACAGATGGTCAGAAAACAAAGGATTCTATTCTGACCTGCTTTTAGGTGTTTCCTAGGGCGGTCAGTTTATCAGTGTCTCTCAATTCCTCAGGGACCAGGATCATCTCGGGTTGGTCTGAAGTCGAGGCTGTTAAGAATCCTTGAGGCTAGAAACTGTTAGAAAATGACACTGTGTTTTTCAGAAACTCATTTCTCCACAGCAGCGTGCTCCGGGTGTCCGCTGTGCTCCGGGCGCGCTGCGTGGCGCTGGTTTCCTGCAGCCCACCACGTTTCCCTCCCCGCTGCAGCGTGAAGGAAGCGGCAGGTTTGAAATCAGTGAGTAAGTCTTTACTCAGCCCTTAGGTTAAAAAGCCTCATTGCTTGTGATCTGATTCCAGGCCACATGAAAAACCTGGGAATGCCTTGGCTGGGCTGCAGCCGCCTTGCCCGGTGGCCAGAAGCAGACGACGTGGGCAGGGTGCGGGGCTCGGACATCCCATGGCATCTCCCACGCGTGTTCTGCCCGAGGGGACCCTGCCTGGCTGGTGCCCGACAGCGGCGGGCGGGCGTCCCTGGGCTGACTGTGCCCTCGTTGCTTGTAAACCCAAGCTCCACCTCACCGGGCACCAGGGGCACGGTTTGAGCTGTGGCCTCTCCTCAGAAACTCCTGCTTTGATAGTTTCAGCTCTTTGGTTTTGCTTGTGAGGAATCTTCTATGAGCACCATGTTTCACTGTGCCCGCAGTGCATGTGAACGAGCTCCTGGGTCCTTGCCTTAATTTTCCTGAGCAGTGGGTGCTTCCAGGGCAGTGAAGCTTCAAGGATTTGCCTTTCCCTTAAAGGATGCAGAAAATGCTTTTCAAACTGCCCTCTCAATTTCTGGTGTTTGGTGGTGAAGAGTGCCTGCCTTTAGTTGTGCTAAGTTTTATTGCCTTGAAGACACCTTCATAAGAAGTTGTACTTTCCAGCAGAGGCTTCAACCCTGTTGGTTAGAGGAGAAAATGGCATTTTGTAACTTCGTGGCAGACTTTTGTGTCAACTGCTGAGTGGGCAGAGCGTAAAATACTTCAGATTTTTGTTGCGGAAAAAGAAATTAAAAGATTGCAAACTCAGGGATTTGGGAAATATTAATTACCCTCTTGAATGCGTGCGTGCCCCCGTCTCCTTTGGCTCTTCTCTTCATGCTGCTGCTCGACGGACCAGATCAGAGGACTGATAAAATATTCCCAACAGACAGACGTGCACCGCGGGATCTGTCGTAGCCGGAGCATCCCGGGCTCTGTTTGGCCGGCGGGTCGGGACTGCACGGCAGGGGTGACAGGAGCATCTGCCTCAGGAAAGCTCAGGCTTGTGTTGTCTTCATGTTGAACCAAGTGTCATTTTTCTGTGCAGATATTTCTCAGGTTTTCACGAGGGGTGAAGGGTGTGGGGCAGCAATAATCATTGTGCCAAAGCTGGCGTGCCGCGCTTGTGTCACGGCGTGTAACTGGGTCCGAGTCGCCGTCCCCGGCCGGCTGGGGGAAGACCCTGGGGAAGCAGAGGAAGCTAAAAGAGTAGGGCAGGAGATTGTCCGGGGGTGTTGGGTGCATCCCAGGTTGGAGGTTTTGGCACCTGACACAACAGTGGAATAGTGGAGGTACAAGTAACACTTGAATCTGCTTTAGGGAGAGCTGAAGGGCCGGCCGCGCACCGGCACTCTCCACGTGAGTCCAGCTCCTCTGGTACTTATTGATATGAACAAAAGTCTCCTGGTGTGAGGCTCTGTGGGTGAAGCTGGGATTCCTTCGTTCTACTCGACTATGATGGTGATTCTTCAGGGCAAATAATTCTAGTATCAGTTATGCCCAGGGTCCAGATCCTAAAATAGTGATGATTTAATCTGCTAAAATAGCTGGAAGTGATCTGACAAGCTGTTTCAGCCTGGTGCTGTAAGGGGATACACTTGGAATTCATGAAAGCAGATGTGTGTTCGAGATGCTTACGTGGTATTTTTAGGTTGTGATAATGGATCTGTGACCAGAACTGCTCTTTAAAGGTCATTGTATCAGCAAATGATGAAATGCCACGTGCATTGGATCAGTTTAGGATGTGGCTGGATGAAAAGTGTCTTAGCTTGTTTCAAACGTTTTCTAATATTATGGAGTTTCTAGCAGGAAAGTTTCATACCTGCAAGGAATTAGCTCTGGTTCGTGGTGTTTCAGGTGAGGCAGCAGTAGGTGTCCCCGTGTCTGAAACCCACAGGGTCCAGTAATGCCCCCCAACTGGGCACGGCTGGGCTGCTCCCCATAATCCTGAACTGGGGAGCCTGGCAGCAGCTGGGGGGGACACAACGAGGGATTTGAACAGGTTCTTGTGCTTGATTCCTCCACCTTCAGGGGCTGCTCTGTTGTTCTAGGTACCAGTCTTGAAAGCCAGGCTACATTTGATCCTCACCGACACCGTCACGCTTAGAGCAGCGCTTGGTGTCTAGACAAGAGGAGAAGAAGGGGAACTTTCCACTGTCCTTTTATCTGCAACTTTGCTTCCTGGGCTGGATTGGAACACTTTGGTTCAAATGCATTCCTTAGGAGGCAGACAGCTGGAGAAGCTCTGGGGCTGTGACTGCTGTCGCAGGGCTGACAGAAGCCTGTCGGAACTGTCGTGCCTCTTCTGCCTGGGCAGCCCTGCTGTCTCAGCAGGGAAGGACCTTTCAGAGCACAGGCCAGCTGGGTGAGGTCACAAGTTCTCCTCAGTGAGACGGAGCCTCTTTTTTCCTTGACAGGGATTGTTTTCTGGTGAAGTTAATTGCATTGCAAAATGACAGGAACATCCTGGAGTGAGCGCAGCACGTGAGTCAGAGAGCCAGGGGTGCGCGCAGCCGGAGCGGGCCGAGTACCCCAAGCTGCTTTTAGGTGAGGGGTCAACAAAGGAGAAGTCTTTTCCTTCTGTCTTTCAAGTTGTCTGTGCCAGAAAATACTGGGATGAGATTTTTTTTTTGCCTAAATACACTCGTTGGCTCCATTGCACGGTTCTCAAGATCTCAGTGACTCTCCCAGAGTGAAAATTAATAAAAGGGAAACTGGTAACTTGGACAGCAGAGCATTGCACAGAAAAATGTAGCTCTGTTAATGCTTCACATCTTCACACGGCCCTGGGGACAGAGTTAAGGCCACACAAACCTCCTCCAGGCAGCGGCAGGGAAGTCACTGGGAGGTTGGCCCTTGGAGCAGGTAGATTGCCTCGCAGGCAGGCTGGGAAGTCCGGGCTGTGAAAAGCACAGCAGTTTATTCAGATGCAGCCTTCTGGGGCATCTGTGAACTAATTAGCAAGCAGTTAATAGGAAATACTAACCCCCTGGATTTTCTGCAGGAAATGAAGGTAGGAGCGAAGGTGTTCATGGGGAACATCAGTGTGGGGGCTGAACCTTTGCAGGCTCTGTGTCGGCTGGAGGCCCCCCTGTTTTCTCTTGCCTTTAGCTGGTTTAGTACACGGATGAAGTGCTCCCATCTGATATTTTTTGTAGGACTGGCACAGCAGGACAAAGTAATCCTGGTTTTGTAACAGCAGGTCCAGGCGTGCGCTGAGGAGCAGCAGAGGTCAATAAACTTCGATCAGACCTCTGGTCCCAGGCTGGTATTTCCTTCTCAGAGCCCCAGCGCTGGAGTTCACTTTCAGTTTCACACTGGAACAGCAAAAAGCCCTGCGAGCAGCACAGGGCAGGGTGGAAATGGCACAGGTCTGGGTTCCATCAACCACTCTGGTGTTCACCGTCTCTAAGCGACGTGGAAACAGAAGCCTGTATCCAGTGCCTTAAAACCCAGGAGCCGGATGAGTCGGCTCAGCTGCCGGCTCCTTGTCGGACTCGCCTCGGCAACTCGCTCTGCTGTTGGTGAAACCTAATCAAGGGCTCAGCCATTAATTGTTAATCGTGGCTGCTGATCACAAAATCAGTGCAGAGGCCTCATTGTGAAATAGCCGGCGTGGAGAACAATCCCCATTTTCCCACTGGCCTAGCACTCAGGTTTTGGTAACTTCAGGTCCCTGAATTCCCTTAGGTGCTTTTTCTTTTTACTGCTGTTTCATATTCCAGCTCCTTTTTTGATTCTTACTTTCTATTCCTACTTCATTGTTCTGCCTTTTCTGTGTTTCCTTGTTTTGCTTCATGTGTTGATTCAGCTCGGTTCCCTTTCAGAGGCTTTCTCTTGCCAGTTTTGCAAATCCCCAAACTTAAAATAGACCTGTCTGGGCTGCGTATTAAATTAAGAGCAGTGTTCCCTTAGAAATGTTCCCTGCTGGGCTGGAGCTTTTGGACACTTAGGCAAGGTGCTGTGTGGCTGTCATGCCCTGCCAAAGTGCAAAAAAGCAAACAAATATGCAAAAAAAATACCCAGGGTTTATTTTTTCAGCCTTTCAGTGTATTTTGTCCTCTCCTGTATTGCATATTTTTCATGCAGGTCTGTGCAGTAACACGTTTGTCACTGCAAAGGCAGCACTGCTGCTTGGAGCCTTTTCCAGCACAGGACTCCTGGTAAAAGAAATCCTGGAAGTTAAAAATTGCTCGAGCAGTGGGCAACCAACCCACCTGCTTCCTGGCTGGGGTGGAAAGTTGTGGCTTGTCCGAAAGCTCCGGAGCTCTCTGGGGGGTTTCAGTGCTTTGGGGTTTTTATTTCCCCCCTCTTTCCTCAAAGGTGAGGGAGTTCTTGTGGCAGCAGGGGGTTTGGCAAGGGCACCAGCCTGCAGTGAGAAGCTGCCCAACCCGGGTGTAGGAAATTCATGAGCTTTCTGTCCAGAAACATCAGCTGGTGCCTTAACGCCGTGCTCGGGGGTTCAGCTGCTTCAGGCTTCGCCGCAGTGCCCTCTGTGCCCGGCCATGATCCCCCAGCTGCCCTCCCATTCCCTCCCCCCCACCTCCTGGAGTGGTGGCCGAGTCAATCTGACTGAAAACTGGGTTTCTTCTGACTGGATTCGTGTTCAGTTGTGTCAGGCTCTGGGGCTTGTGCTGGGTGAAGGGAGGTGGGAGCAGCTGGGGATGGGAGGAGGGGGGGCTGGCAGCTCTGCCAGCTAAGGTCACCTCCACCTCACTGAAACGCTGGCCCCAGGGGGCAGCTTCGTGACCAGCTTAAGGTAATTTTAAGTAGCTGCTGTTGCTAGAAGGGACAGATTTCCCCTCTCCCCACCCAGCCCACACTGGTGCCAGGTCCTCTGCCCCTGGACTGGGAGTGCTGCAGTCATGGGGAGGAGGCCAGGATAACTGGAAACCAGTGATTTACTGGATGTAATTCCCATCCGAGCTGCCCATGACTGATGCTGATGCAGGGGAGGGAGATCTGGACCAGCACATGAGGCGTGGGGAAGGGGAGCTGCTTCAGACAGGGCTCTTGAACAGAAGGTGTAGGGAAGCACACGAGGGAGGGATCCAGCATTCGCTCCTTGTCGGGGGTTTGATTTGGTGGTGACTCGAGCTGGCACAACTCGAGGCTGCTCTGGAGAGCCAGCCTGGGAAGGGAGGTGCCTGCAGCTGATTTTACTGCTGCTCCTCTGGGCAGGGTTAATTTTCAGCCAGCCCTGGTGCTCTGCTGTGCCTCCGGCTGGCAGGGCTGCCGCACACCGAGGCAGCGGGAGGAATTCCCCTTCTGGCAGCAGCCAGGTTTGTGTTGGCATGCAGGGATTGGAAAACTGACCCGAGATCAAGGAATAACAAATTCAGTAATTACTGAAGTTGCTTTCTGCTCTGCTGGCTCTAACAACAAAATTGTACCCAGCTCATTTTAGATTAAAATATTCTAGGTGAATAAAAAGTGGTTGGTTTCTTGGAGAAGGGGGAGTCCTTGTGTGAAAATAAACATGTTAATGGAAATAAATACCAGGCAGTTCAACTAAAAACAGTTCTTTACCAGGACATCATGTAAGGCTGTCTGTATATGATTTTTATGAGCTCTATTGCTAACTGACATGCTTGGTAAGTTCAGGCTCTGTATTAATGCCGAGTGCACTTAGCGTGGGAAATGGATGCTGTACTTACAGGGGGAAAGTAAGCTATAGAAAACACATTACAGTTTGCTAACTTTAGCAGGTTTCTTGCACAGCTTCTCTTTGTGCCTGATTCCCTGGGGGTTTTTTATCACTAATTTGTGACAGCTTGACATGGGAGCTTTTACTTGGGGAAAACCATGTGACCACGGCTCGATTTCATTCTGACTGCATTTAAGCAGGTAGAATTTTAATCCCCTCCAGCAGCACTTGGCATTTCCTTCTGAAGGTGTTCATGCTTTCACAATCCCATGCACCTCCTAAAAAGAAGCCCCATTTAGTTCTTCTTCTTACACTGTGAGTGGAGGTTTGAAAGTCAAAAAGAATGAAGGGGGAGCTTCACCAGCTGAAGCTCTGCTCGTGGTGTGCAGCAGTAGGGTGGCAAGAAGTGTGGGATTTGCTGGGACAGCAGTGAACTGGAAGCACTTACTTGTGACTACCCAGAAGAACTGTCACTGGCTCTGCCACCTCCTCCACCAAACAAAATGGCTTTAAATCTGGTTTTGTGTTTAAACTGCAGCTGTAGCTTTGCCCTGCAGAACGTTCTCCTCGCATTCATCTGGAACTGGTGCTGCACGTGCCCCAGATCCTCTGCCTAGACCGCTTACGTAAACCGAACGGTCCGAAGGGTGTTGTTTTGCTGTTGAACACCACACTTGGATTAATTCTCAACATCTGAGATCAAAAACAAACACCTATTTTGCAAGGAGGAGCTGGAGCGGTGAAGGGCAGCGCAGGGCCTCGCTGCAGCGCCGGCACCGCCGAGAGCGGCCCTAAAATAGGCTTTGGCTTGAGCCAAACGGCTGAATTTACCGGCTCGCTTGGGAGAGGAGCCCTGGATCCATGTCACTTCGGAAGGAATTTCAGATCCCCTAATGCAAACAGGCTGTCGTGGCTTTCCCTGCGCGGCAGAGGAGCAGTCTGCTTGCTTTCCAAGATGATTATCTCCCTGCAGCCTGCTCTGTCTTTAATTAGAGCAGGCGGGCTTCGTTCCGCGGCGCGGATCAGCGAGGTGAGAGCGGGGATCAAAGCGCAGCCTTCGGACCGAGCAGCGTGGGCTGGAGAAGCTCAACAGAGACCACGCAGAAGGCGAAGGAGCAGAAATTCCTATTCGGGCTGAATCGTGGGTTTGCAGCTCCTGGGTTTCTGAAGATACAGATCTCAATTCATGTTTTGGTGCCTTGGAGGTGAGGCACCAATTTTAAAGCGCTTGGAAAGGATCAGAAGCTGCAGGAACTGCAGGGGTTGAGATTGGTGACTGGAGCATCACGTCAGTATGGAAACTGTCTCTTGATTCTGGATAGGTTGATTCCAATACCTGAGCTCGATGGGTTCTGTGCACCCAGGACCTTCCACAGAAAGTGAGCGGGTGGATTTTCTCCTCCGAAAGAGCAGCCTGTGGTGTGGTTTCTGCTGCTGCCCCTGAAGCATCCCTGGAGTCTTAACTGGTGACTGGCTGGGAGTGGTGTTCCCGAAGTCTGAGGCAAATACTGAGAATGGTGACTGTCATCTGACAGTCATTCTGAAGAGATCTGCAAGTGTCTAAAAATAACGCCCAGATTATCGGTACTTCCCTTGGTCGTGCTGGTTTCTGTTGAAAAAAGAAGTCCAGCCACACCAAGGATCTCATTTCGTCACCTTCAGTATCAGCGCTGGGAGGTTTATGGTGGAGAGGCAAAGTGAGATTAGTCTGGGGCTTGTGAGATGTGATGATCTCGGTTTCTGTGGCGAGCAGCGTGCTCGGCCAAGCACATTTCTGCTCTGGCTCGTCTTCAAAACGCAGTGCAGGTGGAAGCAACCTCCTCCAGGATATCCACAAAGCTGAGTTTTGCCACGGGCTGCCAAAAGAAGCAAAGTAAATCCTTAGAAATGAAGTGGTTTTGAAAAGTGAGCTCTAATAGATGCCTTTAGGAAGGACCCAACCGGAGGATTTTGGCTTTCCAGTCGCACGGGAGGATTCTTCACGGTGTTAAAGATCTCTGCTTCAGCAGAGCCCGCCAGAACCAGAGCCTGGGCAGCACGTGGGGAGGGAGAAGCGTCCGTGTTACAGCCTGGGTGGGATTGCTGGTTCGGGTGAGGAGCCTTTGCATGCCTGCCTGGGAGG
>VWZY01002107.1:2205-20045 GCA_013399075.1 Chloroceryle aenea | reverse complement strand
GGGGGGGGGGGTATACTGCAAGTGACAGGGGTGACAACAAGGGTGTCCTTGGCTGACTTCTCAACACAAAAAAAAATCAACTCTGATACAGCTTGAGTGGAGAAACTCAGGTACTTCTTGTTTGAGTCCAAGGATAGGGCTTGGTAAAGCGAGGGAGGAAGTGTTTTTGCTTTTAATTAGATGAGCTAGGGTGTTTAAGTGAGGAACCATTAGTGCTAATGACTTGACAGCCCATCTGGTGGAGGATGAGCTGGGAGCAAGCTGTGATAACACCCAGCTGGTTTCTGTCCTCATTTCTGCCCCGCTTCGAGGGGCCTGAAGAGAAGTGGCAGAGAACCTACCAGCTGGGGAGTGTCACTTCTCCCCCCACAAGTCTGGGATTGCTGGAAACCCAGGGTACCAGCGTTCAGCTGTGCTGTTTGTTCCCAGATTTGTCACGCTGCCGTTGGATTTGTTTGCAGACTTGTCATCTTTTGGAAAATCCACCAGCTAATCAGCCGTGGCTTTCACGGTGGGTTTTTAGTTGTTGTAACTGTCAGAGGTCGGCTGCTGACACGGAACAAACCTGCCTACAGCCTGGGCCTGCGTGGTTTTCTTCCGCTGCTTCCCTGGTGCCAGGGGCAGAGGAGAAGCTGGGGAGGGGGCGAGGCCCCCGGGGTATTTCAGAGGGGCTGCAAAGCCTCTTGGTGCGCCCCAGTTCGGGACCCGCGCACGGAACGCGGACGCCAAAGAAATGGTGTGAGTCCTTTGTTTCATGTCTCCAGCTGTTCAGAGGGGAAGCTGAGAGGATGTAGCAGCCTTAAAAGTTGAATTCAGCACAAGTACATTAAATCATCCCGAGTAAGGGTGGGAAGAGCTGCCCTGAAACGCGTTACCCGGCTTTTGGGGGGCTGCTTTCTTTGACCCATAAGTACCCAAACAGTTTGCCAGCCCTGCCTCTAATTCCTGGAGCCATGTGTGCAGTGGAGTGGTGTGAAGGATGGCAGAACACCTTGCTGGCCTTCACAGGCCCGTTTTTTTTCTTGGTTAGCAGCAGAGCAGTAACAAGAAGTGAAAGCCAAAAGCACCGCTGCTCGTTGCCAGATAATTTTGCAAGCAAGGCTTTCCCAGGCACAGAGCACGCTGGCTACACCCAAGTGGAAGAATTTACTCACTTGTTTGTTTGCTCTTGGGGGCTTGTGGAGGGGAGGGAGGCTCTTATCTAACTAAAGAGCTTGAAAGCATGGTCCTGGTCACTTTATAAACATGGCTCACAGTGTTCTTTTTTATATTTAGCTCAAGCTTTGACATGGGATTGCTGGGGCTTTTTCTTGTCTGGGTTCTGAAGTGCAATACTCCGAGTATCTCGGTTAAATGTGTTCCTGTCTGAAGACAAGGGATATAATTCACTGCTGGAAGGGCTTCTACAATAGCCCCACTCTCTGGCGTGCCCTTGTAGTGTATAATAAAGCAATTGTGTGGTGTTTGGTGCACTGAAGATGCCCCGTGGGTGCAGACAGCGTGGCCTGTAGGTCACAGTTTCAGTTCAGAGGTAGTTTGATGGAGATGAATATCCCTCGTGGCTTTCCTGGCATCTCTGAAGGGAAAAGCAGATCAGAGAGGGGAATATATTGTTGTGAAGTCTGGGGGTCGTGTTCCTCTTATCAGTCTTCTGCCCATTGCCTTTGGCATTCAGGCTGCCTGGGAAGAGGCTGATGGGACTATTTGTGCTCCAGAGCCTTTCTGGGAACACAACCCACCCTGCACGGCTGACAGGGGCTGCCTTGGTCTGCTGGGGTCTGCAACATGGTTCAGTTACAGGATGTCAGGTGTGGGGGAAAAAAAACCCCAAACCTGTGCTCAGTATTTTAAGAAGCCTTAACTACGTGACAGAGCAAAAATAAATGCCTTCTCAAATAGCAGCTGGCTTCGAATGTGTTGGTTGGTGGTGTTCAGCACAACAGAAACGAATCATCTTGGCTGCAGCAGCAGACCACAGACAGGACCTTCCAGTCACAGTGCTCTCGCTGGTGCATCCTCTTATGGGCTTTCTTCGAAGGGAGTTAATGCTGAGCTTTGTGCTCTGTGAGGAGGAGGTGGTGCCTTGTGCTTTCAGAGCAGTCCTTGGGCACTTTCTCTGCCAGAATAGGTTTTTGCTAAGCTTTTTGAGCACCTCCTCTTGAATTCATCTTGTGGCTGTCAAAAGCTTTTAATCCCTTTAGTGCCTCTCACAGCCAGGGAAACTTCCACCTTCCTACTCACCAGGCTCTGCTGGTTCTTCACCCTCCCCTGGACGGGCAGAGGCCACTGCTGGGTGGCAGAGCCCCAGAGCCCAGCCTGCAGTCAGGTCAAGGATTCTGTGCTGGTCCTCACCGAGTCCCCATCTGTGGGATCCTCCTTTCACCAGCACCACTCCTCACAGCTCCTCCCAACCCTGAAGGCTCCTCTGGAGCTGGAGCTGCTGTTCCAGTGAGTAGCTGCAGTATTTACTTGCTGCTGCTTCTGTGGGGGCCTAGTTACCCACTTCCAGTTGTAACCCCATTCAGGGTCTACCTACCCCACCGTAGCAGTGCCAGATAAAGCCGTTGGGAGAAGAAAACATGTCATTCTTACCTGGCTTTGTAACATTCTAACTGAGAATTTATAGCATTAGGTTTGCTAGAACACAGCAATCTGTCTGCTCTGGAAAAATAAACAGCTTTTCTCCTGCTTCAGATCCAGCTCCAGTGCCCTTAACAGGAGCTAACATGGGCACTAAAATGACTATTCTGACAGCTAATCTCTAGTTATGATTAATAGGAAAGCTAAAAAAACCTTAAAATAAAAATTCTTGCCCTCCTGAAAATAGAACCAGAGTGACTTTAGAGCTGTATCAAACCCTAGAGCCTGCCCAGATTATTTCTTCAGATGAAATCTGCTTGCTTCCCCCCACCCCTTTCCTTTTAAATAGAAGCAGTTCCAAAGGGCTGCCTTTTATTCTTGGTGAGTCATCAAAATGCAGAGAAACCGCATTCTTTTGGTGCTGTGCATAGAGAGCTCATCACTTCTGTTTGCTTTTGGTGCTCTTTGAAATAAAATAGTCCAAATTCCTTAGTTAAAATCCCTTAAAAGAGCAGTTTATTATCCTATGTCTCTCATAGGCACAGTCTAGGTATTAAGCCATGTTTCAAACACACCGTGATAAACAGAGCTCTTGTGCCTTGCTGCCTGGTTTTTCTCATTGCCTTTCCCTTCTGAATCCCATTAACCTCTCTCTGGAATACTGCTTTGCTTAACCTGTGGGAGCTTTGTCCCTGTATTTGCCAGCCAGAGAAGGAAACGTGACCCAGAGCCTGCAGTAAGTAGGTTTGGCCCAGGGTAAAGGGCTGCTCACAAACCTCTTGAGCCTTCTGCTTTACAAGGTCACCAGCAAAAACCCAAGAGTGTTCCCCCAGTTTCCCCCTGGATATCTGTGTGCCATCCACCTGGGATGGTATCTGACTCGCTTCTGCTGAGCCAAAAAGGAGCAGCAGTGGTGTTCTCCCTCTTGCACCCTCCAGTCCTGCGAGCGTTGGGAGCTCTGGGCCACCGAGGGGGGGAAGCAGTTGAAGGCTCTTTCTGAGCACTTCTGCTGAGTGACTGCACTTCTTGTAAGCACTTCTTGTAAGCTGTAGAGCTTGAGAAATAGGCAGCTCAGAACGGACTGTGGTACAGGAGGAAGATTTTCTGCTGAGGCCAGGAAAATAACTTCTGGTTTTTGTGTTGTTTCCCTCCTCTCCCCCCTGCTGCTGCCCAGATCGAGAGGCGGCTGGATGCCGTGCGGTCCGTCTGCCACATGGCACAGAAGAGGTTAATGGCATGCTTTCAGGGCCAGCACGGCACAGATCCCGACAAGAGACATGTAAGTGCCACTGTCCCAGGCTTCCAGACTGCTCTGAATGCTGCCAGCAGCTGGGCCTCCAGTTATCTGAGGGAAGAAAACTCTCAAATCCTTTCCCGTGCTGATGTTAGTTAGCTGCAGCTTCCCATCGAAATGTGACGGCACAGCCTGGGAGTTGCTCAGCAGTGCTGGGACCTCGCCTGTTCCTGCAGCATGCTGGGGACTCCCAGCTTTCCTGAGACCCAGCTGAGGGTGGAAGATGCCCCCCAGCACTTATCCAGCTCCCCGGGTTTAGGGTTGCCTTTGTGCACTCTCCAATTCACTGGACCTCATGAGCATGGCCTTAGGTGGGTCGCCTGAGGGTTAGAACCAAAAATCACTAAGACTTTGATTTTCCTCTTTTATTGAATAGCAGAGACCTCCTGAAGCCAGGGTCGCACTGAGTGAACCTCTGCAGGGAGAGAGGGTCCAAGCTGGCTGCTTACAGCTCAAGTTAGAGCTGGTTACTTTGGTCTCTGACAGCAGCCGAGGTGCATTTTGGGCCGGTCAGTTCTAAGACTGAGAAGAAAGTGCTTTTCAGAGTCCCTGAGAAAGGAGCTTTGAGGCTTGAGATGCTGTCATTTGATGTGTTCTTGAAGTCCAAGAATGAGCCACGTGTGCATGTAATAGAAACCACGTGGAAGAGGAGAGAAAGCTAAGAGGGGGTGTGCTGGGAAAGCTGGGGAGGGGAATAGCGCAAAGCTGAGCACTGTTCCTTCTGTTCCCCAGAAAAAACTTCCTCTGACAGCTCTTGCTCAAAATATGCAAGAAGGATCTGTGCAGCTAAGCGATGAAACTCTGTTGGGGTAAGTGTTTGGCTTTCTTTACAAGTTGTAGTCTCATTTTATTGCCTGCAGGGCTCTAATTAGAGACTTTGGGTACACAAAGGCTGTTTTCAGTTTAGTGAAACTAATATTCCTAAACTCCTCCCCTCATCCAAGAGAGGAAAAGTGAGCAAGCATTTCTTCTTGAGAGATTCTGGGGGCAGGTCTTAGGCTTGCTCTGAACTGCATTCCAGAGGATTCGGATTCTCTGCTCTCTGAGAAGCTTTGGAAAACAGCTTGTGGGGGAGCAGGATGATTATCTCCATTTAAAGGCTCAACTTCAGCAGCAGCTACTGCATTCTGCATGGAGGACTTAAAATAAGGCCAGTTGACATTAATGGTTTCTAGTTTAATGCCACGTTCCTTGGCCTTGCAGCTGACAGGAGAGGGGCTGAAGCAAGCCAACATCAGTGCACTGAATTCCTGGAGCAAGTGTGGTTCCTGATGGGCTTCTAAAGGAGACAGTGCAGAATGACCTCAAAAGCCCTCGCATGCACTTCTGTGTGTGTGAGCTGTTGCAGGAGATTTAAACACGGATAAAAATCCTAGAGAAAGGTTTTTTTCCATAGAACAAGCTTAAGACAAAGGTCAGATGGTGGTGTTGGAACCTGAGACTGCTGCATAGTGACTGCTTAGCACTGTGGTGTTAAGACCCCTTCACATTCGAGGGGCTCGGGAGAAATGAAATACTGCAGCAGTGGGTGAGGTGGAAGGATGGGCTTTGAAAGAAATACTTCTCTGCCCTTGGGGCCAGTGTAATCACCTGGATGATTTAAAGCCTCCAAAAACTGTTGTCATGTGTAAGGAATTCTAGAAGAAAAAGGTTTAATAGCAGCCCCTGCCCGTCCCAGGTTGGCCCACGCCAGAGGAGCGCGCCCCGGCTTTACGCCGTGCAGCAGCAGGGGGGCAGGTGAGAGGGCCACCCCTCTTTCCTTCTGAAGCTTCTCCTTGGGTCAGCAGTAACTCAGGTGACAACTTCCTCTCATTCCTCAAGGAAAATGCTGGATACCTGTGGGGATGCAGAGAATAAACTGGCAATGGAGCTCTCTCAGCATGAAGTGCAGATCGAGAGGGAGGTTCTGGACCCGCTCTCCTCACTAACAGAGGTGAGTCACGTCAGCCTGGCTGAAGACATCAGTCTGGGTTTATGTTTGAACCCTTGTTTTGTTGCTAAGAATGAAAAAGCGTGGAGGAGTCACATGTTATTGGGTGTTATTGTTGGAAAGTGGATACGAAATCAACAGAATGTGGTTTATTACAATACACAATGTAAAAACCAACAAAAACCTCGAATTCCCCTTTCAGACAGAGATCCCCAACATCCAGAAGCAGAGGAAGCAGCTGGCAAAGCTGGTGTTGGACTGGGATTCTGCAAGAGGAAGGTGGGAAATCATTTTAAGTACTGGGCCATTTTCTCTTCGTGTTGAGTTCTTGTTGGCGTCTCACAGCATCTGATCTGATGCTGCTACTCTGAAATGAAATGCTACTCTGCATATAAATACTTAGCTGAAGGAAGAGAAGCTTATATTTATAGCAAAGGACTCACAACTATGAGATCCAGACAGAATTTTGGAGCTCCTACTTGCCTTTATAGTCGGAAAAATGCCAAAACCTCATTTTCTTCCCAGTTCACCCCAGTTGTCAAGTAAGGAACAGGGTCCTAACCCTGTAGCCGTGCTGAGTGCTTTCACAGTGCTCTGTTGAACCATCCCACTGGCAGTGAGCCATCTCCTGGCTGCTGCTGCTTTCCCCTACACCCCTTTACATGGGTTTTTTAGCCATGTGGTGGTGACTGATGTGGCGTTTTCTGGCCCGTAGTTCTCCCAGGTGATACACCCTGATGCAGACTGCACACTTTCCTTAGTTCTGATGGAAAACCCCTGAACCTCCCGGGTCTGTTTCCTCTCAAAAGAGCCATAAATGCAGATTCTGGGTTAATATTGCTTTCCACCAGGTGACCAAAGCCTTTCTTCCACAGGTACAACCAAGCCCACAAGACTTCAGGAACAAATTTTCAAGTGCATCCTTCAAAAATAGAATCTCTTAAGGAAGAGATGGATGAAGCTGGAAACAAAGTAGAACAATGCAAGGTATGGACCAGAAGAGTGTCTGTCTGTCTGTCCTTGGACACCTCTCGTTAGTGACGGCAGCGACCGGGGTATGGTGCTCCTGTCAGCCTGGCTGGCTGATTGCTGGGGTCACAGCCGGTGTGGCCGCTCACAAACTGTGTGTGTTAAAGGTCTGCTGATGCTCACTGGCCTTTGTCTCAATTGCTTTAATTCAGCAAGGAACTTTTTGGGGCTTAAGATGGGTATTTTACATTATTTTCCACTTTAGTCCGAGACAGGAGAGGGAATTCCCTGAGCCTTGACCAAAACGTTCAGGGTGTCCACGTGTGAGTAGCTGTGCAGTGTGGGCTACCTGGATGAAATTCAGGCTGCTGCCAGAAGTGAACATTGTGACTATTGCAGCTTGAGCAGTTCACACAGTTTCACTTCCCCATTGCCAAGTGCTGCGTTCTGCCCCAGTTGAGCTGAGCCCCAAAACCCTCCTAGCAGTGCTCGTGTCCCACACGGGGCTTGGCCCTAAACAGCGTTCTGCCGTAGAGCCCAGTGGTGGCTGAAGTGGGCAGCTGAAGTGGGCAGCTGCTTTGCTACCCAAAGTTGGCATTCTGACTGGATTTTACCTGGGAGAGCACGCGTGGCAGAGGCGGTGAGGTGCTCTGCAGTGGGCAGAATAGCCAGCTGTGCTCCTGCCTTTCTGCCCAAGTCAGGAATTCCCCTGGAAGTCTGACCTCCTGTGTTGTGTTCTCCTTTCCAAAGGATCAGCTGGCAGCAGACATGTACAGCTTTGTGTCCAAGGAAGGGGAGTACGCCAGGTGTTTTGTCATGGTGAGTGCTGTGCTGCTGTGACTTCGCTGGCCGCACGTACGCGCGTAGACTTGCGAGTCTCAAAGATTACATTTTGTCTGCTAAACCTTCTAGTCTTGTATTATGTGCTCATCAGAAGCTAATGCTCTCTTTGTTTTTAAAATGTGGCTTCTGTTCTCAGTTATTAGAAGCACAAGCAGATTACCATAGAAAAGCATTAGCAGTCATAGAAAAGGTCCTACCCGAAATTCAAGCCCATCAAGGTAAAGTAACCTGTGCTCTGGCTGATGCTTCTCCTTGCCTGTGCCACCTATGCACAATGTTCTCCTCCTTTATCTCGACTCTCTTGCATGCAGACTGATTTAATAAGGCCATTTTGATCTATTTAACAATTTTACATTCCCAAGCATAATTCCATCTTTGTGTTCTCTGGAGTTCTCCAGCCATATTTTAACACACTAATGAAACACTCAGGGTCTGTCTGATACCCAGGAGACTAAAGGAAGGACTCTTCTGGTTGCTTGCACTGCTCTTGATATCATATCACCTCTGCTAGTTCCTACCAGGCTTTTTGGGCCAATGAAAGCTTCACTGTGACATGGGAACTTTTTAGGGTCCTTGCTTCTTGAACTGTTACTAGGTGATTATCAGGAAAAAAAAGCTCCCTTTGTTCTACAGAGCTTGACTTTTTTCCTCCTTCAATGCTGTCCTTTTCCCCAGTGTGCCCTAACAGGGGTTCCCCCAATTCTGGTGGCTGTCAGCAGCTGAGGAAAGCGAGCAGTACAGCTTCATTTCTTCCCCCTGCTGCTGGCAGGGGGAGTCAGGGTGTACTGTTAGCAGCTGGCTGGGAGGATGCACTGAAACTGCTGCCCTAAGTACTGCCTCCCTCTCTCTTAATCTGCTAATTGCTTTGATGGAGAGGCAGGCTGTGAGCTGAGCAAGGCTGGAGTATCCTCAGTTGGGGACCCCAGGCAGGTTGTAAAGGATGAACCATTTAAATCAGTAAATAGGAGGCTCTTGCTGAGAGATGACAGGGGCTGTGCTCAAGACCTGGCTGAGACAGGCAAACAAAGGATGCTTACCCAGCACTGGGGCTGCCTGGGACACTCTCTGTTTACAGACAGGGCTGCTTTAAATATTTGGATTGCTGTTGCTTAACTGCTGTATACAAACTTTCCACGTGCCAAACACTCCAGGAGAGGTTAGCCCTCCTAGAAGGTGGGCCAGGAGGAGTGGTGTCCAAGTGGTCCAGTGGCTGAGATCTCGTGTGACTTCGAACAAGGCCTGGGATTTCTTTCCCCAGTGTTTGCTGTAACTGGTGAAACTGGGGAAAGTGCCCCGTGCCTCTCGGGGTGGGTTAATGGATGAGAGAACTCAGGAGTTCCTCATCTCCTTGCGAGGGCTCCAGCTGGTGTGGGTTTGTAAACAGAAAGGGCAGATGAAATCCTTTGCAGAAGCACGTTGTGTCTTCATGGGACTCTTCCAAAGTCTTCATCTTCTCGACCCTTTTTCCCCATAAGGAGCAGTGTGTCTGTACTAACAACGACCTTTGGCATCTGCAGTTTTTCAATTAAGACAGCAGAATTGGGGGGGGAAGGAAACCTAAATTCTAGGAAATGAGAAATTCACATTCAGTTTGGAGAAACTTGTGCCAATTTTGCCTTTCAGAGTGAAGCAACAGTTGAGAAACTGAGAATTTGTGCAAGCCTTAGTGATGGGCTGTTAATGTGGTAATTCTAATGGACTGACATCTGGTTTAAGTTGCTGATTCCCTAAATCAGCACTCGACTCCTTGTTAAGAGCTCAGTTTACAGCTTAAGCACGGCTAGAACTGACTCCAGCCCAGGCCATGCAATCTGCACAATTTTTTTTCCTCAAAGATTCTTGCAAACTGAAGCATTTTGGTGTCTTGGCAAAGCAGGATGAATGTGACTTCCAGCCCCCGTGGTGGGTGCTGAGGCACAGTGGGATGGACACTTCCAGTCACACAGAGGGTTTGTGTGTGATACTGCTCCTGGAAAGATGCAGGGGCATTCTTTTTTTCCCCAGCAGTCTCATTTTCTCTTTACTGATGATATAGGGCACTTCCCAATCAAGGGCTGTAAAACTCCAACTGTATTCTGACAGTTTCTCTGCTCTACTGGCAGCTTTCTCCTTTTCTCATCTGGGACATAATTAGTGTGTTTGTTAGATGCTCTGCTCAGTGTTCTGATGCTCTCCAACCAGACAAATGGACTGAGAAGCCAGCTTTTGGCACTCCACTGGAAGAGCACCTCAAGCGCAGCGGTCGTGAAATCGCCGTCCCCATCGAAGCCTGCGTGATGATGCTCCTGGAAACAGGAATGAGAGAGGAGGTGGGTAACACCATCCCCCACGCTGGGAAGGACAGGCCAGGGCAGCTCAAGCTCAGGCTGGTGCCTCCACTCTTTAAGGAGTTGCTGAAGTCATGCTGTTGGTTAGCACAGACAAATCTTCTGCAACAGAATAACCTTCAGCAGTCTTTGAGATGGATGCACCTGGAGTGAAAAACCAGCAGTGAGCCAAGGGTGAGGGGGCACTAAAACACTGTCAGGTGGTGGTGGTGGTGAGGTGAGAAGAGCCAGCTAGGGGGTAGCAGTGAATGGTGGAGACACCAGACTTGAAACTGCTCCCAAAGAGGCTGTGGTGAAACCCCCCCTGTTTCGTGCTGCTGCTGCTGTGTGGTTGCCAGTCACACATCTGATTTGTCTTCTGCAGGGCTTATTCAGGATTGCTGCTGGAGCCTCCAAGTTAAAAAAGTTGAAAGCTGCCTTGGACTGCTCCACTTCCCAGCTTGACGAGTTTTATTCCGATCCTCACGCTGTGGCAGGTACTGTGAATGTTCTGGGTGAAAAGAAAAGAAAACTGCAAAGCTGAGGAGAGAACTGGAAGTGAGGGCTGAGAGCATTGGCTCAGAAGCCTCTTCCTGGTCTGCATTGCAGGTGCCTTGAAGTCCTACTTGCGAGAGCTGCCAGAACCTTTGATGACCTACAGTCTCTATGAGGAGTGGACACAAGCTGCAAAGTAAGCCTGCTAAAAATAAATCTGGAGGAGAACTTTCTGCCTGTTTCTGTCAAACTTTGTTCTTCAGATAGAGATTTAAACTAAAATGTAAATTCTGCTCCAAATTTAAATTCACCCAATTTAAATTCTGCTCTAACATAAATAACAGATTAATTTAAACTTTGTGGTTTAGCTTACTACTAATTGCAAAAAAGCATGGTGAAATATCTGTGGTAAAACATAAGACCTGACTAGTGGCTGCAGGGAGTTGATGCTTAGGTGGTTGGCTTTCACTGCTGGCAGAGGTAATTCAGGGATTTGACTCATGGGTTATTGATCTGCTGAGTCCACAACTGCAGTTATTTGGCACGAGCAGGTGGTTATACTGTCCTCTCTCTGTTCCCTGCAGAAACAGCTGGTTTCTGAGCTGAGAGTAAACTTAATGGGAAGATTTTATTGTATTATTAATATTATTTCTTTTTTTCAGTATTCAGGACCAGGATAAGAAGCTACAGGAGCTGTGGAGAATTTGTAACAGGTTACCTAAGCATTACCATGCTAATTTCAGGTAAGAACACCCGTGCACTTGCAGCACAGCTGCTCTGGGGCTGGAGTGCTACATTCCAAAGCTGATTAACCAAAACTCTAATCCAGGGGAGCTTTTCGTGGCCAAATTCAGTTATGTTCATAAAAGACAGGCTGTTTGATCCAGAGGTTAGTGCACATGGCTGGGGTGGACTCTTCCTGTCAAATCAATTCGCTGCTGGCTGCAAAGAAACCGTGGCACACAGAGCCCCCCTGTTTTAGGGTCGTGCTGTTGGCAATAGAACCAGACCTTTCACCAGCTCTGCTCTTCATTGTCTTTTCCAGCCTTATAAATCACCTGGATGTGTCTTGCACATTATTTTTCCTTTTGGTTTTGCCTTTTGGGAATGTATTGGAATAAAACCATCTCTGGCGACCGCTTCTAGAAGCAGTTTTGTTACAGCAACATAAACCTAAGCTTTTCTTTGGAAAATCATAGCTCTGTAGTTCAGGTTTGCTAAGGTGGGAGATCATTTCTTATCTACCCAGTTCAGCTTTTCTCATTCTCGAGTAGAAATCTAGTAGCCAGCTGCCAAGCAAGAAGACTGTCAGTCTTATTTCTGGTTCACTGGGAGCTGTCTTTACCAGTTCTTGAATTTTTACTTAGTTGCTTTCAACAAGAAATGCTCTTAGCTCTTGCTCTTTAACTGTTTCTTTCCTTTTTTTGTAGGTATTTAATCAAATTTTTAGCAAAGCTTGCACAGAACAGCGATGTTAACAAAATGACACCCAGCAATGTTGCAATAGTCTTGGGCCCCAACCTGTTGTGGGCGAAAACCGAAGGGTGAGTTGGCCTGGGGAGCTACAGAACACAACTGCCATGAAGCTGAACAGTTTCTTGTCAGATTATTTTAAATCTCACAGACTCTTTGCAGCCTAAAAGTGTTTCAAAAGCCCTGTCAGCCTGTGTCTGCAGACCCTTGCAGGCCACACTTCTTTAGAGAAGTGTTTCAGTCTGTGTCTGCAGACCCTTGCAGGCCACACTTCTTTAGAGAAGTGTTTTCAAACACTATGGATGTTACTCAGTACTCCAAACTTCATCTGAACTGTCTCTCTTTGTAGTACTTGGGAATGTTGATCCATCACACTCCGCATCCTTTGGCATTTAGGAAGTAGGAACTTTTTCTTTTCTTACTTGGATAGAATTGTGCATAAAGTCTGCAAATTTCTTCCGCAGATCCCTTGCTGAAATGGCAGCAGCAACTTCAGTCCACGTGGTGGCTGTTATTGAGCCCATTATTCAGCACGCTGACTGGTTCTTCCCTGGAGGTAAATTCTGCACGTAGTCAAAAGAATTTTGTCTTTGTGAGAATTGGCAGGAAAACCACCCCCAGCTTTATAAACCACCCCCAGCTTTATAAACCACCCCCAGCTTTATAAACCACCCCCAGCTTTATAAACCACCCCCAGCTTTATGCAGTGAGGCAGTGTTTTGTCCAGGGCTGTCTCAGGGTGCATTCTGTCTGTCTGTGCCTTTCAGAGCAAGATTTCAACGTGTCTGGGGCGTTCGTTGCAATTCCTGCTGTTAATTCCAACCACTTGTCGCACACTGGGAATGAATTTGAATGTGGGACGCTGGAACGGAAGAGGCCGCTCAGCATGACTGTGATGGNGGGAGCTGCTGAAGAAGGAAAGGTAGGCTTCAGTCTCAGCTTAGGTTTCAGTTGTTAGCCCGCTCCTGAGAAGGGGACTACGGAGGAGGCTGGACTCAGACACGCTCTCACTGCTCTCAGGAGGAGAATTTCCTGGGAATGCTGTAGGTAACAATAGTGATTTATTTCCCCCCATGTTGTTGCAGCCTGAGGAAGGTTCAAAGGTAATGTACTGGTGTTTACTTCCAGTTATACTATATGCATGATAAAACCCCCCACCAAGCAGATAATTGCTGCTTCCAGTGACCATTTTCCTACTCCAGATTTGGGAGGGAGGGGAGGGTGTCTAAAATCCACTGCAACCAGAGTGTGCGGAGTAGCATCTGTCAGGATCTAACTTGTGCTATTCCATGGCTTCTTTTTCAAAGCCCTTAAGCTGAGGTGGTGTTACCTGGTGCCTTCATGATAAGACTTCTGAGTTGATGATGGTACAGTATGCCACAGCGAGCAGTAGAGCGCTAAGAGAGACAAGTCCAGCCTGTGTTTTCCCATATAACATGTAGTGTAACCTTCATCTGTTATCACCCATACCATGAGTATTCAAGTGATGTGCTGTTTTGTTTTGAGCTGTTCATGCAAATGTTAAATGGTTACCTGAGTGTTAACTATGACTAGCCACATGCAAATGTGTTGGCACTGACAGGGGAAGGAGAAAATCAATGCAAGATTTGTTGTGTTAAAGACAACATGAATGAAGTTAAATCCTAGCCTGAATGTGCGTTCTGAAATCCGTTAGAGTTTTAGTCCCTTTGTCTATCCATAGTTCTCCTTGAAACACAAATCACAGCGTCCACCCAGTGGCTTTTCTTGTCCATCTGCAAATCAGTACTGCGACTTAGTGGGTAATAGAAACAAAACTCATGTGGCAAAACATGTTCAGGGAGGAGATGCTCTGGTATGTAAGGAAATGTAGGTATTTACAGCTGCTGAGTGGTTTGACCTCATTGTCATCAATGTCTGTCCTCAAACATAACTGAGTAGTTCGTCCCACTCACGTTCAGCTTACCCCTCTGTGTGGACAAGCCACGTAGCGTTGCATGTCTTAACACCAGCGGTGTTCTACGCCGACAGTCGAAGCTTTCCTTGTTGCTGCTTTGCATGCTGAGCAGCAGGGGTGGTGTTTTGTCTCCGTGGGGTGTAACGTGCAGTCGTCCTGTTGCTTTAGTTACCTGGTGTTGGCTGGCGTGGTGTGTTTACTCTCTCTTCTTTCTGTAGCTTTGGTGTCAAGGTTATGGACTTCCAAGCGAATCCTCGGAGATGTGGCACTATAAATAGAAAGCACACATCCCCAGCTTTCCAGCCACCCCTTCCACCCACGGAGGCTGGCGTGCTGGCTCAGGCCGGAGCGGAGCAGCACTCACAAGCTTCTGTGGCTGAAACAAGCCCAGTGGGTGCTGGTTTTGCTCTCTCTGCTGCCACAGCAGAACAGTTGCAAAGTCAAGGAAATGAGGATGTCAGGTAAGAGGCTTGGCTTCTGCTGGCAGGGGCTTCCCAGGCTGCTTCAGCAGCCAACTGATGCGTCTGCTGATGTGCATCCCAAGGCACCTCTTCTGTCTGAAAAGCAAGTTGTTGTGTGTGAAGCCTTTTCAGGCGTGGGCAGAGGTGCTCTGCAGGAGCTCTCCACACCTATTGTTCCAGAACTGATCTTCTAAAACAACATACCTTATTTGCTGCCTTCCAGAACTGATAGCAAAAATAACATACCTTGTTCACTATCTTCCAGAACTGATGATGTAAAATAACATACCTTGTTCACTACGTTCCAGAACTGATATCAAAAATAACATCCCTTGTTCACCATGTTCCAGAACTGGTCTTCTAAAATAAGACCATTCTTGTGGGGAAAAAAAAATTATGAAAAATACTAAACTTCCCCCTGTGGTTCTATTGCCCATGTTGACCTTTCCAAGGTATACTCTAGAGGTGTCCACACAGTATGATGATCAGTTTGCTGCTGAAAGAACAAAACCTACCAGTGGCAATGCCAGAAACCTGTTGGTCCTGTTTGTTGTTACTTGTATGTGTTACCTGGATTTGTCTTTTGGGGTTTTTTTGTCTGTAGCAACTGTCAGCCGTGACCAGACTTGCTTGATAGAAAAGTGGGAGTCTAATTATGCTTCAATATTCATTTCTTCAGGAGTAGTGTGTATGGGGGGGGTGTTGGTACTTTATTCCTATTGAACCTGTGTAATCACATCCCCAGTATTAGTATACACAGGCTCCAAGTCTTAACTGCAGGAGCTTTGACTCTTCCTTTCACATGTGGTGAAAGCAGCACTTTGCTTTCAGTATTTCNTCTGTTCTCTCCACACCGATCTCTTGCGGTCCCTGGGGCTTCAAAGGGCTCCAAGGACCTCAGCTCTGAGGACTACGCCCGCCCTGCCCGTACACCAAAGGTACCAAGCTGGTCCACATCCTTTCTGGGTCCTTTTTCTGGCAGAGCTTGGTCCTTAGTAGCTAGGCCTGCCAGAGATCTGCCAGCAGTGGGATGTGCTGCTGGGAGAGAAGGTTCTGAAAGGGCTGACAGTCCTGGGGTGATTGGTACCTTAGAGAGAGGGCATCGGAGAAGGAACTCGATATGAAACCATGCTGGGAGTCTGGTGTTGGGTCTGNACTGAGTAGTTCGTCCCACTCACGTTCAGCTTACCCCTCTGTGTGGACAAGCCACGTAGTGTTGCATGTCTTAACACCAGCGGTGTTCTACGCCGACAGTCGGAGCTTTCCTTGTTGCTGCTTTGCATGCTGAGCAGCAGGGGTGGTGTTTTGTCTCCGTGGGGTGTAACGTGCAGTCGTCCTGTTGCTTTAGTTACCTGGTGTTGGCTGGCGTGGTGTGTTTACTCTCTCTTCTTTCTGTAGCTTTGGTGTCAAGGTTATGGACTTCCAAGCGAATCCTCGGAGATGTGGCACTATAAATAGAAAGCACACATCCCCAGCTTTCCAGCCACCCCTTCCACCCACGGAGGCTGGCGTGCTGGCTCAGGCCGGAGCGGAGCAGCACTCACAAGCTTCTGTGGCTGAAACAAGCCCAGTGGGTGCTGGTTTTGCTCTCTCTGCTGCCACAGCAGAACAGTTGCAAAGTCAAGGAAATGAGGATGTCAGGTAAGAGGCTTGGCTTCTGCTGGCAGGGGCTTCCCAGGCTGCTTCAGCAGCCAACTGATGCGTCTGCTGATGTGCATCCCAAGGCACCTCTTCTGTCTGAAAAGCAAGTTGTTGTGTGTGAAGCCTTTTCAGGCGTGGGCAGAGGTGCTCTGCAGGAGCTCTCCACACCTATTGTTCCAGAACTGATCTTCTAAAACAACATACCTTATTTGCTGCCTTCCAGAACTGATAGCAAAAATAACATACCTTGTTCACTATCTTCCAGAACTGATGATGTAAAATAACATACCTTGTTCACTACGTTCCAGAACTGATATCAAAAATAACATCCCTTGTTCACCATGTTCCAGAACTGGTCTTCTAAAATAAGACCATTCTTGTGGGGGAAAAAAAATATGAAAAATACTAAACTTCCCCCTGTGGTTCTATTGCCCATGTTGACCTTTCCAAGGTATACTCTAGAGGTGTCCACACAGTATGATGATCAGTTTGCTGCTGAAAGAACAAAACCTACCAGTGGCAATGCCAGAAACCTGTTGGTCCTGTTTGTTGTTACTTGTATGTGTTACCTGGATTTGTCTTTTGGGGTTTTTTTGTCTGTAGCAACTGTCAGCCGTGACCAGACTTGCTTGATAGAAAAGTGGGAGTCTAATTATGCTTCAATATTCATTTCTTCAGGAGTAGTGTGTATGGGGGGGGTGTTGGTACTTTATTCCTATTGAACCTGTGTAATCACATCCCCAGTATTAGTATACACAGGCTCCAAGTCTTAACTGCAGGAGCTTTGACTCTTCCTTTCACATGTGGTGAAAGCAGCACTTTGCTTTCAGTATTTCTGTGGTCTGAGAGATCACAAGCCACGTGTAAAGGCCTGCAGTGCTCTCCAGACGTCAGCCTCTCTCCCCACACCTTGCAGCAGAACACCAGCACAGAGCTGGATGCAGCACTGACTCCTTTGCATGCAGCTTTTGTTCTCAAGTGGCATTCTTGCAAAAACAGCTTCTCCTTTGGAAATCCCCCGCAGACCAACGTTTCCTCCCCAGGTGTCTTCTGTGGTGAAGGCAGCTCAGACAAAACCTAAAATGGCTTAAGTCTCAAAGCTGCATTTCAAAGCTGCACAACCTCTGCGTTTGAGGACTTGCCATTTATTAACAGCACTGGGGGAAATGAGGATTGCAACCGGCCAGTAAAAGTGACTGGAAGGTTTTGGTCTTTCTGAGATGAGTAAGGTGCTGCCAGAGACTGTAAAGATAGAGGAGTGAAGACTGCAGGTGCATAGCCAGAGGAGGGGGCTCTTCCCTTGGCTGGTCCCTACTCCAGTGCTGTCTTTTCCCCCAGTCCTGTTGTCTTTAGAGCCAAAAGTCAGCAAGAGCTGAGTTGTCCTGATCTCAGCCTCAAAGATTTTTATAGGGATTACTCCCTCAAAACAAGTTCTGGTCTCCCAAAAAGGCAAAAGCTGAATTGCAGGTAGGGTGGGGAGAAGACTTCAGCCAGTCAGTGAAGGGAAAAACCCCCTCTGTTCTCTCCACACCGATCTCATGCAGTCCCTGGGGCTTCCAAGGGCTCCAAGGACCTCAGCTCTGAGGACTACGCCCTCCCTGCCCGTACACCAAAGGTACCAAGCTGGTCCACATCCTTTCTGGGTCCTTTTTCTGGCAGAGCTTGGTCCTTAGTAGCTAGGCCTGCCAGAGATCTGCCAGCAGTGGGATGTGCTGCTGGGAGAGAAGGTTCTGAAAGGGCTGACAGTCCTGGGGTGATTGGTACCTTAGAGAGAGGGCATCGGAGAAGGAACTCGATATGAAACCATGCTGGGAGTCTGGTGTTGGGTCTGCAGATGCACGGGGGGTGCCTCAGCGTGGGGACTGTGCCCTTGGGCATCAGTGCTGTGTTCAGACAGGTGCTGGGACACCAC